>VZTL01027315.1:0-14601 GCA_013400535.1 Scopus umbretta | reverse complement strand
GGAGAGGCTGAGAGAGAGATTTCATATAGCTGCCTGTGTTGAAAGGAATGATCTCATAGGAAGCGTATTTCACAGGTTTCATAGTCCTAATTATATTGACTTCCCTCTTCAGTCAGCCTCCTTCCTTTTTCCCTTCCCCCTTGTAAGTGCTTTTATCAGCTTCCTGAATTCCTGCTTTTTATTCGCTCCTCGCTGTCACTTTGATGTCTATGCATCCTTTAGGTGGGTTTTCTTTGTTTGCTTGAATAAGATTCTGTATCCTAGGTGTCATCTGTCAGTTCGTCTTTGCTATACGCATAGGGTTTAGTCATCACTGGTCATGCAGTACGTGCTTTTTTGCTCGCTTGTAATTGTTCCTACGGTCTCTTAGTTTTTTTGTCTGGCAGAGTAGCTTCAGTAGTGCGTATTTCTTTGGTAACAGCCGATTTTACTGCAGTGGCTTTTTGTTCTTGGAGTTTGGTTTCAATATGGCAAAGCCTTCTGTGCCTCTGTTTTAAATGTCTTTCTCCTGCTTAGTGTTGTTTTTCTCCTCACAGCTTGTTTAATCTCTACCAGACTGGAGGAATCCAGAGGAAAGGGTCATATCTTACTTGCTAGCTCTGTTTGGCCGTGTGAGTTGTCAGTTGCCCTTCCCCTCTGCCCCTGCCCTATCTTCATTTCTCTTACTTTGCGTCTCCTTTCCTTTCACATCTCTCTCTTGTTTAGTGCTCCACTGGTGCATTAGCAACAGCACATGTCTGCTTCGGCCTCTCCCTAGCTTGCCGCATGGGTGTCCCTCTTTTTGTTAGACAGGCGTTGAGGTGCTGGGCTAAGCAACTGATAGACCTAGTAAGTTTTATACTGCTTTAGTGATAATGATTTCTCCTAATAAGCAGATGTAAAGCTATGAACATCAAATAAGGAAAAAGTCTTAGCTGTTAATAACGCTCTTTTTATGAGGATGCAGATGACCTGGTTAGTTATGTTAACTAGTGAAACTTGTCTGGCTGTACTTAATCCCAATAAAATAATCTATTCATCTCAATTAAATTAATCTATTCATCTGAAGGTATTAAAATCAGGCCTTCCACACAGGAGAAAAGACCTGCTAGTTTTTGCACAATATCTTTCAACCAGCCTAATACAGTACTTGAAAAAATAATGTTGCAGTCATTTAAATCGGTTTGATTTGAATAGCAAACTTTAGAAATCAATTTATGTGTACTGCAAGCTAAACCAATATGAGCACAGCTTAAAATTGCACTGTTTCTTCATGCCTGATGCTGTCATTGATGAATTAATGGCTAAACTGCAAAAATAGTTTAGAGTGAACACAGTTGCTATTATGGCTTTAGCCAGAGCTGACAATATGGTGGCTGGTTTTACATTTGATGTCCGTTCTATGCCAGATTTAGGAGGACAGATGACACCTGATCCTCTTTAAAACAAACAAACAAATAAAAACCACCAGAAGGGTTTCCTCTTCGGAATCGTTTGGTCTAGGAGAGTTACTTTTGCACCCAGCCACCAGTGCTTCCTTAGTGTGGTGGTGCCGATTTGATCTAGTACTGTAAATCAGGTTTATTCTTTGGGGAGTGATGGTCTCCCTTGACTTTGCCAACATTGATGCACTAGTTTAGTGTGGTTGTCTTTAAAGAATAAGTATGGGAAAAACTTGAATGTCAGAGTAAAAATGTGAAAACTACTGATGTGCTGTGACCCGGTAGCTTCCCTTTCTATTAGTAGCAAATACTGGCTACCATATGGAATACAGAAATCCTGGAAGACTTAAAGCCTGAGACATTCCTCAGAGTTGAACAAAACAAAAAACGTAAACCCAGCCACGCTCTTCTGCCATAGTTTACAAACTGTAAGGAAGGTCGGGTTTTGGTTTTCTTCCCATCTGCTCGTGTTGTATGGGTTGCTCTTCAACGTTTGTCCTTAAATGCTTTTAAAAAAATAGACATGGCAGAGTTGTGGACACTGTTATGAAGTAAAATTATGGAAGTGCTTTGACACTGTATATAAAGACAACCTTTATTCCACCTTCAATATTCTGAAGTTGCATGTTTGAACAATTTAGAACAATTCTGCTAGAAGATGGCAAGCCAGCGGGAGCAGATCATCTTTCAGGACTCTTTTTTTTTTTTCTCCAAAAAGACTTAAAATAAAAAAAAAAAGTTTTCCAGATCATCAGAATAATTTTATTCTTACAGATGAGCTATTTAAAGACAGCTGGTATTTTTGCAAATTGGAAGTTTTGTCTGGGCTGCTTTTTTTGTTAAGATGTGTTATTTCTGAGCTATAGACCATTTATTACTCTGTAAAAAAAAATAAAACGAAGAAGCAAGTTGCATGGTTTTGAGTATACAAAAATGCATGGAAGAAAGCTAAAAATCTTCAATTAAAAACTTAAAACTCTATATCCTTTCCTTAGAACTGACATACTGAAAATGGTCTTACCTCTGAATCACAACCCATGTCCTAACTAAACTGTTTTTCTCTCTCACAGAAGCCATTTTGTTTTTAAAAATAAAAATGTTCAGTGGAAAAAAACACACGGATGTATATTTTGGCACTTATCATAAGATGTCCTGTTTCTTATTATAGAATACCTTTCCATAATAGAAAATGAGGAATTTTAACTGTGAAAATATAGTCATATATGTGAAAATACTGGGTTCTGTTCAGCCACACTGTTCCATTTGAAATGTAGTATGATTTTTTGTTTTGGTTGTCTTCGTTTTATTCTGCCTGTATAGTTGTTACTGTCCATTTGGGTGAATTTAAAAGCAACCTATTAATTGAACAACACTTTTGAAAGAGAATATTATAAGGTAGTTTGAAGAGATCTGTCTTACAGTATTATAAAAAGCCTGGAAAAGACATGCCATTGCTAATGTTGCAAATTAACTTTTCTAGTAAATAGCACTGTTACATATTCATTTTTTTAAAAGAACGATGGTATCTTTGTTTTGCATTTGAGAATAAATAGGGATTTTTAAAATAAGCTGGTCAGTCACAACTGATACTCTGTGTGTAATGAACATGCAGGACTGCATGTATTTTAAAATTCCTCAGCTGGTAATGCATCCCTAACAGCTGTCTGTTAGCAAATTGGTCCCCCTCTCATATTATTTTGTAGAAACTGTTTGGATGCTCCTGAATGCTGGTTTGTTAGAGTAAATGGTACTTCAGATTTTGTTTTCCTGATTGCATCAAACAACAGTATTTATAGTCACCACTGGGATTTCTAAAGATAATCTGTAGTATGATTCATTTTGGGACATTAGCTGAACAGCACTGAACTGGCCTGGATTTGTAATCTAATGGTCCTTTTTCTTCTTCATTTCTAAGAATGATGAAATAAAACCAGCAGTAATAGGATGAATGAATAGCATTTTTTTTTTTTTTGCTCGTATTGGAGAAGTTGCTTTCACAGATATGGAAGAGGAAATAGACTAAGTCATCAAGAAAAAATAAAGACTTCAAGTATTCTGTGTGTGCTACTGATATAATGATTGGCTTATGGTCTTTTTAAAACATTACTGCATATGAAATTTTGACATTGTAAACAAACTAGGCTTCTACATGAAGAGGAGAGTGATTTCACTGGCGATCCTGCAGTTCTGACTACTTGAACATTTAGGTTAAATTTATAGAATTTTTCCCCTGTTATACTTTGCTTAAAATTGAAGGAAATTGCAAAAAACCTCCATTGCTTTCTCCTATTTATTTCTTTGGTAGTTAATCCCTGGTCCTTTCATATTGATTGAGCCCACTCCAAACAAACAGACACGCATGTTATAGCTTAAGTACCTCATGTGCATCTTTGGACACAGAATCTGTTTTTGCTGAAGTAACTGATGTATTTGTTGCTTGTTTGAAGTGTGAAATTTGGGCTCTGTTAAACTCCCTGTTTAAGTTTTAGTAACAAGGCCCCAGCGTTCTTAACACTAACAGAAAACCACTGCTGATAACTGAGAAATAGATCTTGCTGTTGATTACAGTACTGTGCACAGGCTTTGTGCTTTCAGAACTTTAGTTTGATGACTGATTCAGATGAGAGAGGACCGATGATTTGGAATGGTTTTCAGCGTCAAATACTTCAAGTATAATTTGAATTTGCAAAATGGTCTCCTTCACTATTGAATAAAAATGTTTTAAGGGTTATGATGGGCATAGAAGTTTCATCGTTGTACAGTGTTATTTGCCACACATTTGTAAAGCGCATCTGTTATCAAATGAAGTTTGCATAATGCATACTGAATGCCTTACCATGTGGAAGAGATGTGGAAAAAAATCAAATTCTCTTTCAGCTGGTTGCATAATTTTTTTTTGCGAAAGGTAGGGTTTTTTCTTTTCCGTTTCTGATTGAGCAATCATTGCTTATGTTAACCTAAGACTTGTATTCAAGTAGGTTGTTAAAAAAAAAAAAAAACCCAAAACAAGAACAAAAAAGCCCTCTTCAAGTCTAAAATAGTGACTGTCAATGTAAAGTCAGTCAGGTTAGGCTGAGCCATACTGAGACTATGAATCCACAGCTCATTCCTTTTGGCTCTGAAGGCCTGTAGGACCCTTGGGCAGGCTCTAGCCCTCCAGCTGGAGAGGGAGATATAAATTACATGTTCGGATGAGAAAACTGGTTATTCTGAAAACAATATAAGGAGTAGACCCCTTGTTTTGTTTTAGTTAGTAGGAAAGAAGACTATAGTTGCTCACCGCCAGTTTTTTGAGGCAAGGTTTAGTTAAGGACTCAATGGTATTGTTCTGCTAGCCTGTGTATCTGAAGATGGCTGTAGTTTGGGTGAAGAATACTTTCACCACAGCAAGGGTTATGGGCTTACTGTTATTCTTAAGGACAAGTAAAAACTGATACCTGCTGACTGCATTTGCCATGTTGTGGAACCCATGTTTTCAACATGTGCACAATGTGTCATGACAGCAAAACAGTACCTCATAATTTATTTATGTATCTACGCATGCACATAATTTGATCTAGAGGGCAAATATCTCAGAGTTGTGCAAAGGTTAGGATTAGCACTATTCTTGTAGTAGCAGAAGCCATTTGCCTGTCTCTGAGAGCCTTCCAGTTCCGAAGCAAAGGTGGTTAGCTTTTTGGAATGGAAAATAGTAATTAAATTGTTAGACAGATCAATTTGTACTCAGATAATGGGATGTTATTAATCTTACTTGGGATGGTTTCATGGACTTTTGCAAACCTGAATTAGAATACTGCAATGCCGTCGTTTCTATTTTAAGTACGTTGTGTTTAGATTTGCTATTGATTAGTTTTTCAATTTGAAAATGAGTATTTTGAGGTAAGACAGAAAAAAACCCAGTAATTGGAGAGTGTATGCATGAAATACAACTTTTTATGACAGTAAACTAGGGCTGAGTAATTTGAACTGTTTGCAGGTATAATTTCTGTAATAGTGGGATTTTTTTTATAGTGTGTGGCTAGATTTTAAAGACAGATTGTCTCCACAAATAAACCTATGTGTACTGAAGATACATGTGTCAGTCAGGCTTATTTATAGTGAAAAGCAATACCTGGCAGCTTACTAGCAGAATTATTGTTCTTACAGTACCGTAAATGGTGGATTTATAGGGAGGCAGTAAACAAATGTGAGCTCAGATGCTTGCCAGTTTGTTTATTTTGGACTTACTTTCTATGCTAGGGAGGTTCAGCTTAATGTTATTCTCCCCTTGTCACCTTTTCTTCTCTTGCAGTTGGACAGAAATCCGAATAAAGGAGGAATGGGGGATTTAGAGGACCCCCTTCCTAACAGAGCCTGTCCTGGTGCAAGTTGAGGAGGGTTTGTGGTACTCACATCCCACTGAAGTCATGTTGCTAAATCCCATCTTCTAGACAGACAGATATTGTCACTTAGCGTTCTTGGGACCATAAATGAAATTAAACCAGGAAACTGGAAAATGGTGGATTGTAGATTTGTTAACCCAGAAGCAGTCAAGTATGGGCCTGGAGGAGAGAATTCCCCCCACCTCTCCACCAAAGCTTTTGCTGTAACATTACCATACTTTGCAAGACATGTGTTTGCACATCTGAAGGTAGGGAAATACTGAAGCAAGTGTGGGGAAAAAAAAACAAACCCTAATGTGCTGTAGAACAGTATGTCCATGATGATTTTGACTATATTTAAAAACCAATTAAAGCAAGTCTAAATTTGTTCATGATTACCACATTTGCAGGCATGAAAATTCATCTGCTCTTAATTTAAAAAATTCAAGAAGTAGGCAAATACACTCAGGTTGCAGGATGTTTTTTATGAGAAACAAAATGGCCAAAAGCGTTCTTCCTGTTTCTGAACCACGGGAAATCCAGGTCTAAAACAGTAGTCCCTTATACTGCTGTGGATCACCTTGCAGAGGAGTCCTCAACCTGGTGTATTTTTAAGCTTGTAGAGAATACAGAAAGGTGAAAGCAATCAAAATAATATAAAGTGCCATATGGCTGCTATGTAGAATATTCTGTTTGGCTTATTGCAAAAAAAGTACAGTTGTGCAAGGCAAAAGTTATGCTTTATATATAACTTCGGATGCTCTAGGCTCATCTGAACCCCAATGTTAACTACAACGTGTGCCATATTCACTGCCTAAAAACCAAACCCAATCCAAATCTGTGTTAAATGGGTTTAGTCTGTCCATACCTCAGGTGTATTCTCATCTGCAGTAACAAGCCACTGCTCTGCCTTGGAAAGGTCACGTACTTTTCAAGGCTTTAAAAAGTAGGAGAGAGCTGAAGAGAACTGTGAAAGTAAAATGAATGTAAATGCAATAACCTTTTGCTTGGCTCACCCAAAAGATCCGAATTCTGCCAAGCTCCAATAAGCTTTTCACACACTGTGTGGCATATGATTATAAAGTTTGTGTGATTATTTTTTTTAATCCTGGATGTATTTACATTTTTAGAACTTGATTCATGCATTTGCTGTTTGGTGGAACATATTTTTAGTATCTTTTAATTATGATGATTTCCTGGTAGCCAGATAAAGTTTGGAGTTATATGGAAAACTTTTCCCAAGCTGTGTTTCCTGTCGCGCCGGTCGGAAGCTGCTTTTTCCTCCAGGTGCTGCTTTAGTAACTGGAATCTTGGCATACACAGGTGGTTATTTTCAGTGGTATGTTCTGATATTTATTTAGTCTTACTCTGTATTTTTCAAGCATATCAAGTAAGCAATTTGTTTGTTTTGAGGGCGTTTCCAAGGTAAACCACTGTGTTGAAACTGCTTATTGGGCAACTTAAAAAATCATTTCTCTGCACTGGTAAAACCCCTGCTTTTCCTTTTGACCCGGATTATTTCTGGGCTATTTGGAGTTTTCATATTCTGATGCAATCTATAAAAAAACTAGTTCGAAATTATCAAGGAATACATACAGTCATTTTTAATGCCTGGTTTTTTTAAATGAAGAAATATTTTAATAAAAATAATTTTTATAATCTGTAAAAATATCTCTTCATGAAAATGCAGACTTTTGAGAGTTGTCAGACAATAAATCTCATTTGGAACAATGTATATTTTTTTCCAACAAATATGATCTTTCTGTCATTTAAGTCCAGTGAAATCCTGACTTCACGTTCTAGTGAATCAGGACTTGATTTTCTTGACTGCAATTATTTGAATATATTTTTGGAAAAAAAAAAAAAAAACAACAACTTTGTAAAGAGACTGTTAAATCAGAGTTTAAGAACAATTAAATCTTGTCATTTTCACTTGTTTTTCTTTTCACTCCTACTTGGAAGAAAGACCGTGTGTACCTAATTCATGTATCTTACAATTTTTTTTTCAAGTTTTGCCAACAGTCTCTCCCCACTTCTCAGCAAAGTATAGTGCAAGAGTGCTCTGAACTTCCTCCCTCATTATCAAAGTGTATTCTAAATTCTGTCAAGAATAATTTAAACACTTTTGAGAAAAGCTGCGTTCTTTGAAGCGCTCCCCGGTGTCTCTTCTTGCTTTGATGTATTTACTTAAAAGGGTATGTAATGAGGCAGTTGCAAGTCTAAGTTACTAAGTTATAATGCACTCAAAGTTACTGGGCTGGCTGTCTGTCTTCCGTTGTCTGTTTTTATGTTTTCGTTGTTCTGATTTTTGGAGGCTTTCAGCTGTTTAGTGAATAGCCAGCTTACTAACAGGTTTTGATGGTCTCACACAATATTCTTGTAGCCAGATTATGATGTTACAGTCTGGGTGGTGGGCAACACGACAGAGAAGTAACTGGTTGGCTTAGAGGGTGGCGGTTGATGGGGTCATACTCTACCTGCGGGCTGGTGACAAGCAGCACGCTGGACTTTCCTGGAGGAGGTGATGGAGGGCACCTTCACCAAGTTTGCAGATGCCACCGAAGTGGGGGGATCAGTCAACACAGCGAGGGCAGGGCTGCCATCCGGAGCGACCTGGAGAGGCTGGAGGAGCGGGCTGGCAGGAAAATTATGAAATTTAACAGGTACAAGTGCAAAGCCTTGCACACAGGCAGGTGGAGCCCCTGCAGCAAGACCAGCTGGGGACTGACTGCCGGGGAGCCGCTCTGGGGGTGCGGTGGGCGGCGAGCTGGGCACAAGCCAGCAGCATGCCTGGCAGCAGCGGAGGCCGTGGCGTCCCGGGCTGTATGGACAGGAACATGGCCAGGAGATCAAGGGAAGGGATTATCCTCCCCTATTCAGCACTTCTTAGACCACGTCTAGGTACTGTGTCCAGTTTTGGGCCCCCCGTCCAGGAGGAACATCAAAAACCTGGAGTGAGCTCAGTGAAGGGCTGCTTGAAACATTTGGTATATTTAGTGAAAGCAAAAATCCCCGAGAAGCATACTTGCATACGTTTTATGGTCTGGTGGAATGACTACAGAAAACAAGTGAACTAAAGAGGGGGCGAAAGGGATTTTAGTCTCAGCTCTGGTTTTCTTATTACTCTGTCTTTCCCTCTTTAAATCAGATACATTTATGGATCCTAGTTCACCGGAGAACTAGAAAGTAACATAATAAATTAACTGAAGGAAAGTAAATTGATTGTTTAACGGTATGAAAGCACCAGAAAGCCATGTATTTGAACAACTTGACATCTTTCACATTAGGTCTAAGGCATGTGTTGGTAACCTCAATAACCAGTGTTTTCAGTTGCTGGATTTTTGTAGCCATTCGTCTAAATTTTATTTTTTTTTTAGCTGTACTTATTCAGAAGATATGTTGTGTATAACTGGAAAATGTTTTAGATTAAGTATAAAAGGGTCTCTTAGCTTGTCGGTTGGACAGAAACTTTAGCTACTGCGGCAGAAATTTTAATTTGGAGGAAGTGTCAGTCGTATGAATGATGTCAGAAAATGGTGTCCTTTATAGTTGAGTGATGTGGTTATAAGCCATGGTAATCTCTTGAATTCTAAGTCTTTGGCCTATTTGCACAGCTATATGGTGAATTTTTTCCCCAGAAAAGAGGCTGAAGGGGGGAACACCTGCAGGGAAAATCAGTGCATTAAGGACTACACTTCAGGCACTGTTTTTTTTGGTTTTGGTTTTGTTTGGGTTTTTTTTGTTTGGTTGGGTTTTTTTGTGGTTCTGTTTGTTTGTTTGTTTTTTGTTTTTTGGGTTTTTTTTAATGATTTTTATTTTTTATTTTATTCCCCCTTCCCCGTTGACCTTTAAGAGCACAGGGCAGCCTTTTTAATGACTGGAATTAGCTGGTACAGATTTCCAGGTTCCGTCAGCTGTTACAGGCAGGATCCACAGGGGCAGAAGCAGGTGACGACTATGGCGTTTTCTCTTGCGGAGGTGTTTGGAGAAGTAGGGCTGTCCCCTGAAACTTGCTGATAAATCCTCACCTGGCCAGAGGAAGTGGGGGCAGCGTAGCATCTCAGCAGGGCCGCGTGTACCCAGAGGCTGCTTCAGGCTGGGGTGACGGGTTGCAAAGTAGAAGAGACTCCCACACTTCAGTGCCTGCGTAGCGAGCGGAGGGCTAGGGGGAGCGCGTTGTTCAGCAGCATTGGAGAAAATGAGGTTTTGTAGCAAGTGGAAGTTTTGTGGATGCGTACTCCCTCTTTGCTTGGGCTGCGGAGGAGGCAGGCTGTAAGTGGTACTGTGGCTGCGAGGGAGGCGAGCTGTGGGTTGGCTGTGGGGCTGTTCCTGGGGACGGTGCAGAAGGCTGTACGTCAGCACTTGAGTTTCCAATTTTTAAGAAATATTTTGCCTCCTTTTGGCTCTGTTCTCTTGAAAGTCATAGCTGGTGTAGAGTTGAAGTCACCTTGTATTTGGGTTATCGTGGCAAGTGCTGTAAGTCTGCACCTAGCTGTGAATTAGCATTTTCTCTGTAGTCTTTTTGGTTTTGTTTGGTTTTTTTTTGTTTTTTTTTTTCTCTGTGCACAGCAATGTGATTAAGAACTAGGTGCAGTTAGTAATTCAAAGGTACAATTTTATGGTGAAAGGAAAAATGCAATAATATTTTCAGCATGTCAGGTCTCAGCAAGGCCTGTGAGAATTTGTATGTGGACATGAGCAGCATATGAGGGTATATGGGTGATACTTTCGTCTGTTAGAACTCCCTTGATGCTGGCTTTATTCAGTGTTTTATAAACATGTAAAACTACACTTGGATTATGGAAAACATAATTCAGAATAGCTTTGTAATTTTGTAATGTAATATGTTAATTTAAATGTAAAAAATGTAGTAAACGACAACATTTTTCTGTCGTTCCAGGTTTGACCATCAGCTTCATTTAGCCATCCTTAGCATTTCTGACAACAAAAAGAAACCCCACATGTAGCAGTTTGGTTTTGCTTAGCCAAGCAACTTTTATTATACCTGGCAGGGCGTGAAATCACGCAGCAAGGTTCTTGGTGTTAACTCTCTGTAACTGACTTTGGAGAACAAACCTATGACAACTCTTTTGAGTTTCTTTAGAATATGTCAGCACAGCAGGCAGCTGTTACCATTTAGCATTGGCCAGTGACAATTTCAACAGTTAACGGGACATTTTAGGCAAAATTAAAGAAACAGAGGCTGCAATATTAAGAAAAACATTGTATCAGTCTCATATGTCTCTGTTCTGGGGTTAAAATTATCCTGAAGTACCAGTATAGACCACAAAACTGTCGGAGTATATTATGAGAAAGACAGAAAATTTCTGTTGTCAGTGAGAGCTGCTGGCTTTTATTATTACAATTGAATAGCATTTCTGCATCATACACAGTGTTATTAATAATTGTTCATCATTCAGGACTGTAGTAAAGGAGTTGCTCCAAGGAACATAGTTGTCGCACACCACAGTGTAATTGATAATAAAGATGTGTTGACTTGAAGAAAAATGCTTTCCTTATTATACACTGATGTTTCACTTCTGAAATCTTCTTTAAGAAAAAGATTTCAGCTTATTTACTGATGTTTTAATGGATATTTGGTGTGTCAGTCCAGTTTCATCGCTCCTTTTGGCAACTATCACAGCTCAGTTGCTCCTGTATATGATCTGTGACCTTGATGCAGGCAACAGAATGAATTACTGCTCTCTGATGGTTTTGCCTGGTTTAATAAAACATGTTCTGCATTTGGATAATAATCTCCATAAGGGTAAATGCTTTTAATGGATTTCCTTATTGTAAAATATCATTAACATAACGTTTTCCCTGGAAGACTGACATGATGCTTGTCCTAGAAAACCTTACACTCTTTCAGCATTTATCCGTGTAGATGCCGTTTTCTAGTTGTCTCTGTCTGGTGTGTGAAAGCTTGGACGTTTTTTACCCAGCAGTGTTTGCTGGAGCTTCCCCTAATGGGTAGAACAGCCCAGACCAGCGGCTCTTCTTGACGCCCCCGTCCTTTCCATCAGCAGCTCAGCTAGCAAATTTTTCTTTCAATATTATTTTATTGTAAGCAGATTGCTTGTGAGTCCAGTTTAGAAAAATGAACAGAGAACTCTTGAGAGGAAGGGTTCCAGTTTATATATTCCTCCTAAAAAGCATTTTTTTATAAAGCATATTCTAATCGTGGTCTGGCTAGAGTTAGTACTTCAATAGCCACCACATCTTTTTATTCTAGATGTTATTCTTCACTAAACAGCATGATTCTTTTCCTTCTACATCCTCTGGCCAGTCAGTGACTCCTGTAGAGCAAAACAGGAGGGAAGGAGATCTTCTAATGATATTCAGTCTAACACTTCTTTCACTGTAGGAGGGAAGAAGACATTCTCCAGACCCAGCATAGATGTGTATAAACAAATTTGGTTGTCACTGTATGTCTGTACAAGCTATACAAGCTGGCCCTTTCTGCTTGGTGTCATATCAGTAATTTATGGCAGTTGACTCTGCTTTTTTTGGTGTCCGTATCATCATCATCTTCTGCAACATTCTTTGCTGCTGTATACAGAGAAGACCCTGTATAATTAATGTTAATGAGTGTGTGGTATTGTCATTGAAAACAGTACTGTTTACCTACCTCCTGTTGACTCAGGCTGCTTTCACGGCTTCTGTGGATATGTACCTGCACTATGCGTAGGAAATTCTTCAAAGGATTTTTCCAGACTATCTGGAGGCTGACAAAACCAGAATCTTACATGCATGTGCATGCACACACATATGTATGTATGTGTATTTATATGTATGTACATACAAGCATACATGCATATATATCTTTGCACTTGTATTGTGGTGGAAATGTGCTGCAAAGTTCAAATGAAAAGTATTACTTTTGTGTGAATTATGTACATATGACAGCAGAACCATCGTTATCTGATAACTTTTTTTGGCAGAATTCTGAAATCCCAGTCATTGATGGACAGTGCTTTCGGGTGTTACCGTTTATACAGTTCAAGAAATCTGCATCTTGTCTCGAGATGTGTTTGGTTTTGGGCCCCTCAGTACAAGAAGGACACTGAGGTGCTGGAGTGTGTCCAGAGAAGGGCAACAAAGCTGGTGAAGGGCCTGGAGAACAAGCCTTATGAGGAGTGGCTGAGGAAACTGGGGTTGTTTAGGCTGGAGAAGAGGAGGCTGAGGGGAGACCTTATCGCTCTCTACAACTACCTGAAAGGAGGGTGTAGTGAGGAGGGTGTTGGGCTCTTTGCCCAAGTAACCAGCGATAGAAGAAGAGGAAATGGCCTAAGTTGTGTCAGGGGGGGGTTAGATTGGGTATCAGGAAAAATTTCTTTACTGAAAGAGTGGTGAAGCATTGGAACAGGCTGCCCAGAGAGGTGGTAGAATGCCCTTGGAGGCATTCAAAAACCATGTGGACGTGGCACTTTGAGACATGGTTTATTATACATGGTGGTGTTGGGTTGACGGTTGGACTAGATCATCTCAGAGGTCTTTTCCACCCTTAATGATTCTGTGATTCTGTCAATAGTTATGACATCACTTTAATGTGAAGGTTATGCTACCTGATACGTGCCTTATCCTCTCAGTTTTAAAATGTAGTTGCAAAGTGCAGAAACCTTCTGTAAGAGCCTGTCTTAACAGTCTGTCAGTACTGAATTGATTCAGTAGCTTTTAAATTCTGAGAGTCAGGGGGATACACATGCAGTATTTCATTTGTTTGTTTGTTTTATGCTCAGCTGAGCTAGATGCTGAACATGCACAGAAGGTTTTGGAAATGGAGCACACCCAGCAGATGAAGCTAAAGGAACGTCAGAAGTTCTTTGAAGAAGCCTTCCAACAGGACATGGAGCAATACCTTTCTACAGGATACTTGCAGATAGCAGAGAGGCGAGGCAAGTTTTAAAATCCCTTCTGTGTAATCCACAAACTCACAACTTGGAGAACATTGTCAAGGGGTTGGACTCGGCAATGGTTTTAATGCTTACAGCTGTCGCATCATAGTGTCTAAATTCTTCCTTGGTGGAATTGAAACTTCATATAAGCTCTTTGTTCAAACTTCGGGTTCCAGGGGAACTAGGCAACTTAAAAAATCAATCAGACTCTCTGCTTGGTGTCTGAGAAAATGCAAAGCACTGAAGTACATCTGGAACAGCACTCTTCTCTGCAGCTGAAGAGTGCATCCGTATCTGTAAAGATATGGATGGAGATGGCTGCTTCTGTCCACTGGAGTTCCAAAGCCTAGGACTGTCGCCCGGCAGCAGGTGCCTCAGAAAAATTTTAAAAGTGCAGACAAAAGCTCAGTGTTATATTTCAAAACAGTTCCCGGGTGCTAGCTATTTCCATTGTCTGTGTAAAGTAAAGAGTATGTGATTAGGACATGGGAGATCAGATTAAGTGCTCTCCTTATTATGAGATGACTCAAGTCTGGCATCTCCCGACTAGTTACAGCACAGGAATGCCATAGACTACAGACGCTTCTGCGTGGGAGGTATCCGTCTGTTTGGCCAAAACTTAGGGATTGTAGGGCCAGAAAGCCAGCTAGCGGGAGATTATGTCACTCATGTGGCAGGAAAAAAATGTAGAGGTTCTGCCCCTTCTCCAAGACCACTTCTGCTGTCATTTGTAAGGTCAGAGCAGGGAAGACAATCCAAGACTTCCATTTCTCTGCATGAGTGCTATAAACGCTCACCTGCAAGATACTCTAGATTGGTTGCTGGGACAGCCTTCTGAGAAGTGGGATATGTAAAATTCCTTTGGTCTGGGAAGGAATTGACTTTGGGTCTCCTACTTTCTGCACACAGCCACACACACAC
>VZTL01027305.1:16423-29420 GCA_013400535.1 Scopus umbretta | reverse complement strand
TTTTTTTTTTTTAACATCCCTGAGCTGCCTTTGCCATTGTGGACACTGACACCCAGACAGGTGATTTTGCAGTATTAACCTCAACTCTCTCTTTGTCATATTATTACAAAACAAAATCATCAGGAAGACTGATTACTTTTGCTATTACTAGGATTTCAATCACCAGAGATGTTTCCCTCAAGCCCTGACCTTCTCTAGAGGCCTGCTAAAAATCTGTCATAGACTCCTGCCCTGCATTTTTTGGGGGGGGGTTTCTCCTCTCCTCGGACTTCTCTCCAGTGTTCTAGCCAGAATCAGGTTTTCAACTTCACAAGACTATGAAAAGTTATTCTCATAATGATCTTCCTCAGTTCTCTTAAAATTAATTTTCTCCCTATATGAGCAGAGTATGTCCGGTAGGGGTGCTGAAATTCCGAAGGTGGGATTCAGGTGCCTTAACATTAAGTGTATCATGTCACTATGGATGCGCAAGGTGCCTTTTGCATGGGGCTAACATGGGCTCAGGCGTGCCTTCAGGAGCAGTAATTACGGGTCAACAGCTACCCTTTAGTGTCTAAAAAGACACTGGGTGCCTGTGCTTGGCAGCCGAATCTCACCATAAGCCTTCAAGTCATTTGCATAAACATAGGCATCTAGTACTGTTCTGGTCAGCAGCTGAGGCATCTACATGGAGCTGGTAGATGTGACAGAGGATTTGGAAAGTCATGGTGTTCTGCAGTGGCAGTTAGAGGCTTGGCAGGGTGCCCAAAGATAGACGCTGGACCTCAGTGTAGAGGCAACTTAAGATCTAAATGTCCCTCCAGTAGATTGTCAGTGTTAACATTGAGGATTGATAAATGTTTGTGAAATTTTAGTAATCTATTTGGTTTATCACACTTGAGCAATAAAGTATGTAACAATGTGCAGGATCTATAAGGAATATGAAGGACTTTTCTAACACAAGTACAATTAGATTTTAATTTCTGAAAACATATTTTTGCTCTCTTGAAAAAATTAGTTTTGATAGTTTGTAAAAAGCCTGAGCTTGTATGTGTTGGAGACTTATTTTTAACAGTCATATGTAGATATTTACCCTAGGGGAAAGATAACTGAGTTAGTAAGGAAAGGAGAGAAAATGCTGTAAAAAAAAAAAAAAAAAAGCTGTAAAGGTTTTCTATCCTGCAATCTTAAACAGGGAATACGTCATTATAGAACTTCATAGCTTTTGATGTTTTTGCATGTTACAGAGATGTATTTCTGTAATATTTCTAGAACTCTAATATTTCTATCACTGCCATCAGCAGGTACCAATGCAGTTTTGACTGTGGTTTTTAATACATAGAAGCCTCAGAATAAATGAGTGTTCTACCTAGACAAATGGATACAAACAGTAGAGGGAAAAAAAATCTTAAATATCCTTTAGTATATACCTAAACTCAACACTGACTTCATGTCTACTCTATTAGTATAAGAATAAAGTCATTAAGCTGGGAACTGACAGTAAAGCCTGATGATCACCATCTGATAGGAAACGCATGACAAGAGTGAGAACCATATGGGTATGTCTCTCAGTTGTTTTCTGTAGTGAGGGGAACAGTGTAGTTTTATCCCTGTGGCTTAAACAGAAGATGGAGCCTACTAATCCATCAGAGCTGTGTGAACCCCTACAGGATCCATTAAGGGGTGGAGATAAGTGTAAATGCATGATTTCACTATATCATATTCTATGATTCTTTTGAAGTTGAATAAGTAGGTACTCTTTTAACAGCAACAGTCCCAGTTTTCCTTCTTCACTACTTCTCAATAAGAGGTATACAAGTAATGCTAAAGGTAAATATTCTGCCATATTTCACAAGGCAAAACGACTATCCATGATAAGCTAATACAAAAGAATGCTTTCTTTAAAAACTGTTTAGTAGCTGAAATTTGAACATTGGGCAACTTGTTTGGACTACTTGCTTAATTTCATTTTTATTCTGTCCTAATGGCAACAAGCACATTTTTTTTGTAATTTACATATTAAAAAGTTAAGTATTTTTGCCCTTAAGTCTTGAGGTAGTTGACTACTCGTGACATAGAGTTTCATTGCATTCTATTGGCAGATTTTTTCAGTCCCTGTGAATGAGCTCAGCAGGTAGAAAATGAATAGCAAAAAAATACATTGGACCACATTCTCATACCTCTATAAAACATAAGATCAGGAGTAATTCAGAGTTAAGAAGCAACTGCCTAATATTTACTATGCATTAGAAATGTTTGCCCATGGAATTAATACAGATTGACAGTGTGCTATAAAGGCACCCTTAGCATTTCTGTAACTTCACTATATACTGAAACCCTTGGCTGAGTTCAGTGGCATAAGTTTTTAAATTGAGATTAGAAGCAGAAACCAGGGTTACTTGACCAGCACACATCTGATTTTACACTAGTTTCTTTACTTTTCCAGAGGGATGTAAGAGTTGAATGATTTACACTATTTTTGATCTTCTATTTTCTTTTCTCGTGGCATCTGTTCTTCCTAAACTCATTGTAAGTTTCAGTTTAGTACCATGAGGGAAAATCTCAGAAGAGGCTTCAATTTTATTTGCTTCAGTAGTTATTTGAGATTGAGCAGTTTCTATTAATACTTCTGCTATTATTTCTGTTGATATTGGTGCTCTGCCCAATATCTCTGGAATATGAACTGTTCACAGCCTGCAAAGAAGCAGCTTCAGCACTGCCTGTCAATCTTAGACAAAAATAATATTAAAATGTAAAAATGTTTTATTCCTATGCTGGTCTTTCTTTTAATTATTAATAGTTGATTCCTTGTGGGTGTTGGAATATTTACTGCCTTGCCCTTGTCTCTGTCCAAAATGGCGTTTCCTTTAAGGAATCTCAATAATTTTAATAGATCACTTAGCTATAGATACTTTGTAAGAAATACAGTGTTACACAGGAGTTAGAGATGAAGGCATGTTACCGACTGACTTACCTGTATTTTACAGGACCTTTAAGACACTGTATGATGACTGGCTGAAGAAAGAATTTAAGTATTGGGTCTTCAGCTACCTAGGATTATGTCTGGAAAACAACATAAAGGCGTGCTTGTATTGCAGTAGATCAGTACATGCTGTGCTGGATCTACCACAGGCAAAAAGAACAGTACAGATGAGCTAGCACAGGAAGAGCAACCACTGTCCTAAATCTTCTGGTAGTTTTCGTTATTGAGATGACTGTAGCGAAATCACTGCTTTACTTCTGTAAGACAGGAAAAAGCAGTAGCTTGAAGCATGAGCTTCACACTGGCAGGTTTTCCTACCAGCCATAGCAAAACCTTTGCCTTCCTAGTGAGGATGATTTTGAATTCTACTTCCGCCTGCTGTGTAAGTTGGGCTGCATTGAGATCTGTTCTCCAGTTGATAGAATTCTGCATCTCTTATGGGATGGGCGTGTGTCTGATCCGTTTTACTGTACCTCTAGAAGAGTCTGAGCTCTTGCATGTTTTACTGAGATCAAAAGGTAGATTACTATTTGACTGATCTTTTCCAGTTAGGCCCTTCAACTTCTATAGCACGCTGACTTGCCTGTCAAGACATTTCAACTGATTGTCAGCTATTCTACTGCATTGTTTTTATATTATATTTAGTACTTAGGTGACAATAGGGCAAACTACTAGTGATTTGTTGCTGATGGATCTATTGATAAGCTAGTACAATCGTTCTTCAAGGCCTTTTTGATTATCCACGCGTAATCAGCATTCATCTTCAGGTAACTAACTCAGTGCTGTATATAGTTCATCTTTAGGTTGGCTTTGTTTATTCAGGTATGATTTTCTCTTATATCCCTCACTGTGCCAAGAGCAACTTAATGGAATAATAACTGCATTTTCAGTAACACACTTTTACTGAGAATATGTATGCTAAATAAAAAACTGTGTACTGGAGGAGTAATAAAGTGGTGACTTCTGCCTACTCACTTACCACCTGATTTTCCCCTACTTTAATTTCTGTTCCTTCTGCTCTATTTCATGACAAATAATGTATTTTCTATAAGTTTCATCGTTCTGCCACCCACTTATCCACCCTCTCTTTCACAACTTTAAAAAAAGAAAAATATATGTTTTACAGCTGATTTGCTTTGCAATTCCATTGCACTGAGTTTTTCAAATGTTATATGGTAACATTCAGATAGTATAAAGATGTTAAATACAGAGATGCCTCTGTAGTTATTCTCCAAGCAGTATTTTCTCTCTGTGACATTTAAAGCGAAAAATGCTGGTCTTTATTTTCCTTTATGCAAAGGTAAATGTGCTTAAGCTTTTAATTCTATTTAATATTTCTAAAAATATTAACATTTGATTTTGCTTTTCTGCAGGCTCCTATACCCTTCATTATCAGTCTGTTCTTTTTCAACTGGTACATGAGTTTTTCACAGTGAGTCACATTTGGGAATGAGTCATGTGCATATTGATTCAGGGAGACACATAAGCCTGTCATTAACATGAGAAATCCCATTAACTTATTTGGAACTATTCATGTGCTTAAACTTCAAGACTCAAAAAAAAAAAAAGGTACCAAATTCCTGTGTTTCTGCACAGCCTACATCTGTGCATACCCTTCCTACATACCAACATAGGTCAAATCTACTATGCCTGTGGGATGTAAAGGCATCCCTGGAAATAAATTTCTGTAGCACAGAGTGTCCATGCTGTCTATATGGCTTGCTGGATTGAATTCTGTCTTGGGGCTTTATGCTTAAATGTGCTAAGTTATTTTACCTTGGCGAAGCAAAGCACTTGAAGTGCTTTGATGTTAAGTATTTGAAATTGATACTAAGTGTGCAGATAGTCTGATTTATGGGTATTAGGTACATGCTCAAAATTAGAGAAGTGCTTAAAAGACAGGTTCACTTTATTTTACCTGATGTTAAGAGGGAGAAATTAATTTGGAAAGCAATTCAGTCCTGTCCCAAACACAGGTATTGTGATGGAGTAAATAAGTTGTGAAAGTGCCTGTATTTCCATGAATTAATGACAACTAGTTTAATTCATAGATTAAACAATCCAGAAATTAGTTTAATCCATAGATGAAACAAATAGTTCATATTAAATGCTTAGCTTTCAAACGGTTCAAACTTGTTTAAAAGAATGATGTTCTAAGTGCTTTTTTGAATCAGGACAGTGCATATTGCAGCTTCAAGCAGCTAATACGTCATCATATTAATCTCACACTGAAAAACAAATGCAGTAAATGCTTCCCAAGATACTTAGAAGTGGAAGTTCTATAGGCTGCATCTACTACATCATTCTTAACAAATACCTTTCTGTTATGGTTAAATTATAATTGCTAGAAGCACATTCTCTGCAATTTTTTGATTTATTGAATTCTTGAATCTTCTGTCCATTGAAAATCTTCACCCACATTGCAAAATGAAGCAGAAGTTAGAAAAGAGTGAAGATTCTTACTGAAATACATTGAGGTGTCTTTTGCTTTGCATTTAAGATTTATACACAAAATACCAGATGACTAAATATGAGCATCCTAGTAGTGGCTTTTATATATAGCTGAAATATTCTTCATATGAAGATTACCACACTCAGTTCAAAAGCTTTTATGTTTAGTGAAAAATAAATTAGGCAAGATCAACCTTTCAAAAGCTTTTATGTTTAGTGAAAAATAAATTAGGCAAGATCAACCTTTTTATTAATACATGACATTGTTGATGGGCCATTTTTTCTTTTATGGGAATTTTTTAGCAAAATAAAAGCTATCTTAAGTCTTGAAAAATACAAATTCCTTTATAGATGGATGAAAAGGTATCTTTTTTAGTTTATGCCTGGTATTTCCTGATTAATTAATAGCTTGTTAGATTTTTAATCCTAAAATGTTTGATGTATCATGTGTATGAATCCTTTTTTGAGAGTAGTGCAAAGATTCCAAATTGTCTTAATTGTCATTATTTATGTTACATGCAAGGATGAATTAAAAAATGGAAATGTATGGCCCTGCTTTTGAATACACATTCAGATGTACTCATTCATTTTATAATCTCATTTTTACTTATAATTTTGGCCTTATTCAGTGTACATTGTACTTGTCATCTAGTTCCAGGGTCAGATCCCGCTCTGAAGACAGAATGATTCATTTCTGAGGTGCTCATCACAGTAGGTGTCAATAGCACTTGCCCACTGAGGGGCAGTAACTACACATTCATGTATATTTCATCACATATGTGAATTAATCATGTTTACCTAAAGTTAATACATTTTACTGTTGTTACATATAGTCAATTACCATGACTCTGCTGGCCTTCTGGTGGCTTCAAGTTGCAGTAATTTCTTCCCAGGTTCAAACATTACTGTGCTTGAGTTCACAGTGTTTGGCTGCTTCAGACGAAGTTGGGGTTTTTTTGGGGGGAGAGAGGTTTGTTTGTTTGTTGGTTGGTTGGTTTCGGGTTTTTTTGGTGGGGGTGGGGTGGGTTGGTTTTTGTTTTTGTTTTTTAACAGAGCCCCAGTCAGGAAATACTATCATGTGCAGCTTGGGTGATGTGCAGTGGTGTAGAGGTCCAGATTCTCCCTGACAGGCACTACTACAGCTTGGATTTTCAGAGCCCTTAGTCTCACATACCATTGAAAATGGCTACAGAATATCTCATGCTGGTTCCCAATGTAACCCTGTGCTTCTGCAAACTTGCCTTCACAATTTCAATATAGCCAGGAAGTAAGGACCACAAACTTAGTGACTATCTTGGAGAAGTTTAAATGACATGTCCAACATCCCACAGGGATCATGGAAGAGGCAGGTACAGAGTACAATTCTGCAACATTCAGCTGCTTTAGGTACAAGACCATCCTTGTTCTCCTGGTATTCCTTTGCTGAATACAGGAGGTGCCGTCGAACTCTAATCAGACTCATAGCAAACAAAATGATGAAAGAACTGTAAACTAGGTACATATTTGTGAAAGAATGGCTGTGGATGTGCAGTGTAAGGTGGAAGACAAGGTAATGAGGATGGGAAATGGAAAAACACCAAGCAGGGAGAAGGCCGCCTTGGGAGATGTGGGAAAGGTGTGCCCAGGCCACAGAAATGTTTTACTGTCTTTCATCTGTAAGATATAGCATGTGTCTTAAATGAGGCTCCTTCTTGTCAGGATCCTTACTGAATCCCAGAAGGGTACATTTAGTTAATGTAGGGATCCTGCTGTGGAAAAATAGTAACTGATGGTGCTACAGTTCATGCCCAGATGCTTTTTTTCCTCTTCTGCATGCATCAGGCATTTTCCCCTGGGAGCAGCCTGGGCAGCAGCAGGGGGAGCACTGAGAGCACAGGAACACTATCCTGGCTCCACTGTCCCTGGCTTGGCTGCCACAGCTGCTGGGAACAGCAGCGGCAGAGAACAACCTGCTCAGCCTAATTTGTAGAGGATATTCAGGAACAGTTTCCCTCTTTATTGGTTCTTGGTAAAATGTAAAATTATAGTATTGGACTACAGAACTGTATTTTTTGCACTTGTATTTCATGACATAATTACATACCCGTTGGGCCAGGCAAAAGAGAGGTAGAGGCATGTCTCTCTAATCCAGCAGTTAGGATCATATGAAATATTTGCAAGTGACAAACTATTTCTTCAGAACAAACCTCTTACTGACTTCATTGTTCCAGACTGAGGGGTAGCATTTCGCTTATCGAATGTCTGGTTGCTTTCTACTTTCCATACGCAGGAGGAGGTTGCCATCTGGATTTCATCTTTGCTGCTCCATTTCAAAAAGCTTATTTTCTTAATATGTGATGTGCTGCAAGCTAAATGAATGGTTAACATTAGTGTCCAGAACTATGATGCAATAGCAAATGGTAAAGGTCCTATTATTTTACATCTTTTACAGTTTTGCTGGTGCTGTCTTGCTCTGGTGGATACTGTCTGAAAGGGTATCTGCAATACTTCTGCAAATGGATGATAATTATGCAAAAACAGAGATACAAGAACTAAAGAAAGTTTTGGGGGTTTTTTTATGTTTGGTTTTAGATTTCGCTGGACTACTACAGGAAAGTCTTCTCTGTATCCTGAAATGAGGGGATCAAACCACATTTTGCCTAGCAATGCGTGCTTACCAACGTCAAAGCAGAAAGCAGACCACTTTTCATTAAAAACTGAGAATAAAAGAGGGAATAAAAGGAAATAAGAGGTTTTGTGACTTACTGTATTCATAGAGAAAACTTGTCTAGATAATGAGGTCATATGGTAGTCAGGAAATCATTGACACCTGTAAAAAGGACGGCCAAAACTTTATGTATCTTTTATACATAAAGTTTCTTGAGCTGTGGACTTGGTAGCTTTAAGTAATAGTTATGATTAAAGGTGCTCTCTTTTTCTTTTCGTGTCGACTTTTAAGAGTGGAACAGACTTTCTTTGCTTTTTTTGTCTGTATTCATTATTCTGTCTGTTGCTAAATATTGGCTTGTTCTCTTAGATCAGGAGAGAAGTGTCAAGTTACTGTGATAGCCAATCTGATTTACATATATATACCAGGAGAACAAATAGCCTGTTTATAGAGTGAAGTATCCTTCAGTCTAACATATCCTACTGGGCAAATTTTGCCTTTTGTGTAGATGGAATCACAAAGAGGAAGAATTCCATACCTAAACTTTAAAAGGTGTAATCTAAATGGTCATCAGATATGAAAATCAGAGCTGATGTGTCTTTATGTCCTTATGCTAGATCTTACTACTCCCTTGCTGCTGTATTATTATTCTCTTATTTTTTAAAATGTATGGAGAAACTACATTGTTCATCTCTTACTGCTGTAAGCAATTTTTAATACCTAGTTCAGTGTTCCAGTAAAAACCAGAACTTTTATTAAATCCTTTATTCTGTATCAATGTCTTGTAGTTTCCCTACCAATTTTTCCTCTTTATATATCATATCTAATATCTCTTAAGGATTTCTGTCTGTTTTGCTTGAGAATATATGATGCTTATACTCCTGTCTCTTCTAGCTTAGGCAGAGTTGGCCTTTTTGAAGCTTAATATTACAGTTTATGTTGACTTCACCATTTCATAATGTCAAATCCAATTAATTGAGCAACTATGATATCTAGGTGGCATTTTCTAACTACATTTACTTTTTGGAGTCAAAACAGGCACAAATAAAGGTTCTCAGTTTTGTCTATTTTTCTCTAGGTGACAGAAATCTCTTCCTTTTTTTTTTTTTTTTTTGAGAAGTGGGCATAAATAACTTTGGTTTCACTAAAATTCTCCCCACAGGGCTATTTCAAGGCTTTCTAGCAGCACACACAGAATTAGATTTTCATGTCCAAAGGATCTCTGAGGAGACAAAATTAAATTATACAGCAGAACAGAAAAATGAGGGAATTCTGGGAAAGCAATGAAGGCTGGGAGAGAACAGCGGGAAACTGGGTGATCTGGTTGGGAATTTTATGGGCTTGTGTGACAGTCTAAGGTCTGTGGATTGACTGTTGATCTTTCTGTATCTTGTCTGTCTCCTGCCGGTGCACCTCTCTCCCCGGGGTATGCAAACCCAGTCTACCCCATTTGGGGGACTTCTGGCTCCCCTTTCTCTCATGCAACTGTTGGCTTCCTCACTCCTCTCTGCAAATGCAGCTCTCTCCCTGCAGCAACTCCCACTTAGCCTGTTGTACCTGTTGTCTTCGGAGAACTGGGCTTCTGGCAGCAGGGATGGATGAGAAAGATGATAGCGCTAACTGTTTCTTGACCTTTCACATACGTTTGTCCTAATGCTTCCTTTGTCGTGCTTTATCAGTAGCAGAAATCTGGGCAAGAAGAGAGAAGTCAGTCATTAAGTATAAAAAGAGCCAACCCTACTCCGCAGTAGCCTGTAAATTGGCCTGTATCATGTGATTCATACTTGGGTTGTCTAGTTGCATAAGAGTACTAGTCAATTTATTCCAATAGTGCGTCTAACAAACTCTGACATTGATTGGTCCTTTTGAATGATCAGGAGATCTGCCTATATAATATTCCCCACTTCTCATTCTTATTAACAACATTAATTTAAATTTGTGTGATCCCCACTCTATCTTAGGCTATTTATATAAAATAAATCTAATGGAAATAATACAACTCTCATTCTAATTGTGTATTTTTTTTCTATTGTTCAATAATATTTTTGCTATGATTTTTTTTTTCTACTCTGTTCCTGTAACGGTTAAGTACTCACATGTTCTTCCTTGAATGAATCAAAGGTATTGAATTTCATGATTTGCTTTCCTTTAGTTGTGTTAAAAAATTCTCTCTGATATTATGTGTTTGTATCTTTTTTTTACCTTTAGAAGGTTCATTGACTATACTTTTTTTTTGGTGACTTTTGTCTTCATTCACTTACACTGGCTTGTAAGGTCACAGCTAATGTGGTACCCACTTTCCCATACCTAGCACTGCTGCAGTTCTTTGCTTTTTGCTCCAGGGGGCAAGAAGCACTTTATTCTCTGGTACAACAATTCTGAGTTTAAAATATAAACGTAGGGCAACCACCATGGAAGATGGCATCATAAATAGCAGGGAAAGACCTGTAGTCTGCTTCCTTTGTCT
Organism: Scopus umbretta; assembly: GCA_013400535.1. NCBI lineage: Eukaryota > Metazoa > Chordata > Aves > Pelecaniformes > Scopidae > Scopus > Scopus umbretta. The sequence goes on along the minus strand of VZTL01027305.1, from coordinate 18,893 downwards.
ATGCAACAGCATAGCAATAATAGTCCTTCACGACCCACACTCTGCAGAGTTAACCCAATCCTTTTAATAATCTGTGTAAGAATATTGGTTGCTATGGCAACACATTCTGTGGTACCACTTGACTGTCAAAATAACCTCATGAAATATCGTGCTAAGAATGTTTTAGAAATTGACTTTTAAAATAAAAAGTAAATAAATCCACCTAACTTTAGAAGATATGGCTAGATTAATGAAGTCTGCAACAAGGGAACAACCATTTTCTAACTGAGGGGAATCAGATTAGTAGCGATAGATATATCGTGTTTCTCATCTTTGAGTGAGCTGAAATAGAATTGAGAAATATTTTTTCTGCTTAAATTAATGGTATACCAACCACATCTGTGTATAAGGAGTTAGCACAAGAGTCAAAGATTAAATGATCCTCAGATGTTATACAATTTGAGTTACTACCTGTCTGTGCAGTGCCTTTGCTTCTCTTAGTTTCCATCAGTTTGTGTTCATCTTCAGAATTGCTGCTGTTTCTCCACTTCTTTCCCCTCTTACTTTTCCTTCACCTGTGTGTTCCCTTTCTTGCAGCAGATTCTACACATTTCATTATTCTATTGCCTAAAACAATCTGCAGTTAAGTGGGGTTTTATTTATTTGTTTATTTTTATATGGCCTCATAGCAGTACTTTAGAGCTAATGTTACCACCAGATTAATAGATGTTGTCGGCCACTGTCTCAAACAGCATTATGTTGGTCAGGCAAAAATCCAGCCACTTCTGAAAGGTTGTTTAAGATAAACAAGCATTCCTAAAGACAGCATTTGGGATCTGAATATCAGGTAGGCTGCAAGAACAAATGTCAAGCAGGTTAGAACAGCTATTACGTATTCCAATTTAAATATGGACAAAGAATCAAGATGTGAGTAAAATTTACTTTTTGTTGTTGTTGTCATTTTTTTTTAACATGAGATTTAAAAAAATATTCATTACTGTCTTAACTTTCCTCCTCCTTCTCCTGAAATCAATAAAAGTTGCCACTGCAATTCATTCGGCTGGGGTGGACTATCCTGTGCAGCAAAATAACATAAATAAATGGGAACTGTCCACTCTTCCTGTTTCTGGCTGTTGTAAAAAATTAGGATACTGGTGTAAGCAAAAACCAGCATTATTCCCTTCTCACTGAGACCAATACGGAAGCCTTAATGCTGACAACTGAATGACTTTTTCCTGTACCTTTCATCCCTTCTAGCTGATGAAACAAAATAAGATAATTTTTAAATAAATTTTTTGCCTACAAAATAAGCTAACATGTTCATTATTGGTAAATAGAAAATAAAAATTGAAACCTCATCTTTTGATTGATTTTTATCTTTTTCTGCAAAACTCTTGGACTGATCCAGGCAAATGTAATACAACTGTACTTTTCTGAACACAGTAGATGACTATTAAGGCAAGATCCCCTTAGTTTATATTATTTCCTTCTTGGGGATAGTATTTTTTTATATAAATGTTAGGTTTTGTTCTGTGTGAGATATCCTAAACAATGATACTAAAGCAAATTTTAAAGTAAAATGAAGTAGAAATTGCCAATTACTTGATAATGAAGAAAATAAATATTTTTAATGTACAATTTCATGATCATTCATATTTCAAATATGATTGCAGATAAGTCAATATGCACCGTCCTTAAAAAGTGTGATTTTCGTATAGCAGATTGACAGTTGAGTAGCTACTTTGTATTAAAATAGCAGTTTATCTTTTTGACTTTATAAATGAAATCTTTTAAGTTCTTTTCATTAAGTAAACTGTTTCTTTACAATATGTCAGTGTGTTTAATTTGAAAGTACTGTTTCTTTATGCACAGAGGCCTTCTTCAACTTGTTTATCAAGAGAGGAAGAAGATGATGATGCAGGTGAAAATACTTGTGGTCCTTCAGGTTTATGGGAGGCATTGACACCTTGTAATGGATGCAGGAACCTCGGATTTCCCATGCTTGCACAGGTATACATTTACCTTTTCATCATAAAACACCAGCTAGCTGGTTGGTGCTTAGAGCTGCTTCATCTCTTCTCTGTCTTACCTCTTTACAGTTATTTCTAGTCTTGCTTTATTCCTTTCACAATTGTTACCTTCAGTTTTCATTTTAACCTCAAAATCTGGTTTTAAAATTCAATGTCAAGGTTCAGTCATCCTGCTGTAATACTCATCCAGATGAGTTTAATACTGAGACTGATGTTTATTACCTCCATTTTAGACAGATAGTTTTTATGTTGCATAACTTTCTCTTCTGATTCAATCTGGAAAGAAATTTTGAAGTCACATAGTTTCCTTTGGGATAAGTGCTCTATTTTTGACCAGCTTCTTATTAATATGATGACATCTTGGCTACTTTCTTTATAGAATTAATTGAGGACATCATGAATAACTCAACTGATGTAAGAATATAGCCTAAGACTTCTCTTTGAAGATTATATAAGTTAAA
>VZTL01027305.1:471-16386 GCA_013400535.1 Scopus umbretta | reverse complement strand
AAAAAAAAGTCCCCAAACATTTTCAAATGCTCATGATAATACAGAGGAGAATAAATAAAAACGGGTAATATATTTGGGTCTAAGTCTCAAGAATTGTCAAAGCAGACCAGTCTGCAGTATCCACTAAGGCACGCCAACAGCTGTGTCCTGAACAAGTGTTATTGTATTGCTACAGAACAGGATGATGCTTATTGCTGCTTCTGGGTCTCCCTTGTTCTTTTTCCCCCACTATAGTTTAGCACTCTCATTTCTGTAACGTTTTTCCTGCACTCTTCTTGTAGCATTGAATGGAGGCCTGCCAAATTTCTGTTTAGAAATGTCTGGTGTTTCAGTTGCATCCTTACTTGGCACTGCATTTAAATAGCTTTGTCAGATTCTTGGGTACCAGATTGGAATTACATATCCTGTCTCACCACATTTTATACACTGTTGCTTTCATACCGTGACTGTACGTTTTATTCCCTTTAGTCTCATGGGACTTGCACCTGTTTGAAGTCAATGCTAAAGCTTCCACTGCAGTCAATGGAAACAGGATATGGCAACTAATGTTCTTGAATAACAATGAGCACTGCCCTGTCTTTTTATAAGGAGCTCTTATATTCCTTTCCCCTTTCAGTAGCTGTTTTCTACTTCCTTCTATCTATCACTTTAGACATTTGGCAAGGTGCAGAGCTGTCAGAATTATCCTGATTTACAATAAGAGTGCCATAGTTACTAATTCTTCAATTTTAAGGATTTGTTTAGAAAAATATTTCTTTCATGGAACTTTTCTTATTTAAGTATGTATAACCCATGGTTTAATTATTGTTAAACTTTCCTACAATGAACATACGTGATATTTTGGAGTGACTTCCTAATTTTAAAAAACATTTTTGTTTTCCTTGTTTCCTTTTAATGTAAAGTATATGTAAAGTGTGTTATAAAGTTGAGGAATGCATTTGAAAAATAGGATAAAGTTAGCTTTGTTGGTTGGTATCTCTTTCCTTTTTATAAAGAGAGATTCATTTCAAGAACAATGTAACTTTTAAGATACTGACTCCTAAATCACTTTTATTCATTGTACTTAAATTTTAAACTCAACCACACAATATCTCATTTTTCTTGCTCTGAGAACTAGTAAGATTTTTAATTATGGGTACAAAAAAGAATATATTCGTTCTGTGTTCATTCATGAAATGACAGATTGCCTTTCTAGATTGTTTCTCTCCATAAAAATTGAAGACAGAGATAGTTTGGGGTTTTTTATTGTTTTTCTTTTTATGGAAGAAAGGAAAGAAGTTTAGTGAAAAATCTCCAAATTACAAACCGGTGAATTCAGTTCATAAAGTGTTGCCATCACTGTATGCAATCTTTCAAGCTGTTAGCTAGTCTGTTGGATCTTTCACATTTACTTCAGAATGCAGCAGAGAACATCTTGTTCTAAGGGATTTAGAACAAAAATTATTTATTTCAGTTTTTAGATTAAGACCAATATCAGATTGGTCTAACAAATTATGATAGACATAATCTGCAACGGCATGATAGGTAGAAGTACAAAAATGTGGTTTTGATGCTCATGTCAGTTCACTAACATATCAGAAAGAGCAGACTTAATCATGAAGAAACAATGAGATAAGGGTATCTGATATATCTTAAAATCCATACTCTACTAAAGATCCCAAAATAGGGAAAAAGGTCTATCAATTACTCTTGAACACAAACAACAAGTTCATTTTTCCACTTCTCTTCTAGTTAAAAATAGATTTTACAGTCACATAAATATACTGTGTTTACATATCAAAGGTGAACAAACATAAAGATTGATTCATGGTTTATATACACAATCAGAGGTACAATGGTAAAATGAAAGTGAGTTTAGGTGAGATTATGACAGTGTCCATCTGTGACCTAATGAGCTAACAGTTTTCAATATGCCAAAGAAAAGAGCAGTTATCTCCTTGACAAACTTGATTTCTTTATTGCAGTTATGGAAAAAGGCTTGGCTGGAGGTACTTCTGACATGCAGTATGTCATTTCTGTCTGTACTGTGCTGGCAAGTGTCGTTTTAGAAAGCGCTGTTAGAGAAAGTTCTATGTAATTTGTTCTGCAGATATCATTTAAAAAAATAACATAGCAGTAATACAGTTATTCTTAGAATAAGCAACTCTCTTTTACAGCCTCACAATTTTTGAAAGTCCTGAAAGAGCTTGATGGAAAACCTTTGTCTTGTAAAAATTTCAGGGTTTTAGAAAGTGCCCAATTTTACATCAGCATGGAGCTAACAACCAACTTCATCCACACCCAAAATAAAAAAAAAAAGCCAGAGGGTGAGGATACCCAGCTGGATTTTAGGAGACTGAAATTTGAATGCCTTTTCTTATTTTAGCTGAGAGTGAATTCAATTTGTAGGTTATGATTTATGGTTAATGTGGGCCTATTGCTTTTTGCTGAAATTAATCTTTCTTTTTGGGCAGAAATTCCATCTTTGGTAAAACTGATGCACATTTTTGTGAAAAATACTGACTTCCACAAATTACTATTTTATATCTGAAAAAACCTTTCTTAGGAAATTCCAGATTCTATATTTTCTGGCTGTCAGTCAGTACAAAAGAAGAACCTTTTTTCTGTCTGTGTAACTGAATAACTATCTTTTACAGATTCCAGAATTTCTAATGATCTTAAATATCAGCACAGTAAAAACAGTTTCGAAAACTTTCACAGATGTAAAACCTCAAAAGTGCCTCTACAGCAGCCTCAACTTCTAGCATTGCAGACATCATTGGAAACATTTTTTAATTTTTTTTATTTTTTTTATTCTGCATTGCCATATCTGTCAAACTGAGACAAAGCTTTGATGGTCTGATAGTACTAGATCCTCTTCCATGGATCTCCAGTTCTTGTAAAATCTCCCTACAGTAGCTACCAAGATTTTTAATGCTTTAATGATTGCATTTCTGGCCATCATAAATATATTATACTAATAAACATTCTTCCTGTCCAAGAGCTGGAATAAAAGAATATGATTTTCATATATAGTGTTCTCTCAGAGTAGAAGCAAACACAGGAATTACATGACAAAGTACAACGTTTATCTGGAGAGGTCTTGCTATGCTGTAGGTAAGTACTGGAAAGAAGACTGAGATAGGATCCTTAAACAATATTTTTAAGCAATGCCTGCTAATAATAAAAAAAGCTGGAAGCATTGTAGTGTCATTATTATTGACCATCTTAAATGAGGAATTAGTCAAGAGACTGATAATTCAGCTAAATGTAGAATGGGAAAGTTTAGAGGTAGAAATAGCATATTCAACTTCATATGTGTTTGGGTAGTTACGGTTATGAGGATTTCCACAGGAACACAGGCTGCCAGGAGAGAGTTCTGCAGGTAACTGAGTTAACACTACAGCTTTTTTTAGGCTCTTCTTGAGGGAATCACAGCACAGATAATGATAGCAGTGAAGACATAGGAACAGGGGCTTCAGCACTGTGACTGACCTTGACTACAAACCTGTTGAGACTGCTAGCAGGTCCTCACCAGCTGGGGTTTGTCCCACCATCACTATGAGGGAGCAGGGCAAGCTAGGGGGGCAGCTGGGGGCAGCCCTGAACACAGTGCATAAGGCAAGTTTATGATGCTGAGACAGGTCCAATGTTAAGCCAGAAAATCAGTCCACACATTGGGGTCGTGATCAGGCTTGATGAGGTTAATCATGAGCCAAGAGCAGATCACCAGGATGTCCATGGTGATGAGGCAGTTCTGGAGTGAAACTGCGAAGCCAGTCTGCAAGTCAGGGTCCAGGTCATTGAGGTCCTAGGCCAGACATGGGCACAGATGTGGCAGAATTAGAGATGGGCACTCCTGCAGCTTGTCTCAGGCAGGAACTGAGGGCCCAGGGCTGAGCTGAAATGGGGCTGCTGGGCCCAGAGGCCCCAGGTGAGGCTGTTCAGGGACAGTAAGACTTATTGCTGCACTCAGCACTGTGACAGATACTGATAAAAGCAATAAAATACATAAACTGGAAACTGAGCTGAAATGTTGTTGTTATTTGACCTGTTATTGCTGAAAAGAAGAATAAGACCAAGAAGGAACACTTCCTGATGTGGTAGATTGGTAGATTGCTTTGCATGCACTTCATATACAGTTTCTCCATATATGTGTGTGAACACATTTCATCTGCATTTATAGCTGCATGTCTTGGCTGGCATTTGTATAGACAGAGTATTCCAACATAGGATCCTTTCTGGAAGATTCCCAAAGCTGCAAGAGCAGATAGGATTTGTGAAAAACAATGTTTGCATGTCTTATAACGGTCTAGCTATGTGGTACAAAACTACAGGGACAATACTGGTAACAGTAGGGCCTGAACTACGAAGAGTACTGTGCATGTCAGTCTACTCCTGGCTCTCACTCCTGTGTTACAGAGAAGACAGAACCTTAACTTGTGCAATCTCATTATATTTAAAGGTGTTACAGGGATTAAGCAGCTCAGGTCTGGAGGTGAAGGTACTGGAATATTTCAGCCATTTTTCCCATAAAGTCTTCTTATGGCAGAAACTTAGAAGGAACAAGGGTTATCTCCTGTCCCTCCTAATTTGCCTGAACATGCTTTTTGGTGAAGTAGTAGGGAGCAGTTTGAACGGAGACCAGTTTGGCAAGGGCATTTGTTTGCTTTATTGATTGGTTAAGGGGCGCAAGGTAAGGAGAGGGTAAGGGATATGGTAAGTAAGTGTAGAACAGTCTTGTGTAGCAGTAATGGAATTGTTTCTTGGTCTTAATCTTCTGTTCTGCAGTGTAGGTTAATGTAATATTTAGCTCCTCATGTATTTATGTTACAAAGTTTATCAATACCCACATACATACATACTCACATTTTCTTTGGAATAAGGCAACATACTCCGAATGTATGAAACTCGGTAGTTTTGATTCCAATTTCTTTTTCATGGTTAGTGTGCTTTGCATATTTCTTTGCTAAGGGGCGAACAGGGCCTGATGTACAGAGATAAATACAGGGCTGTCTGCAATGTAAGTGAGATAGGTGGTGCAGAGTCCTGTGTGATTGTAGCAATATTTTCAGTTTAAAGCAAGCAGTCTGCACACCTTAATCTTGACAGTCATGCCAGCATATTTCCTAATCGTGATATAAAGTAATTGTGAGATAAGGTAGGTTTAGCTATGTCCCATTTAGGAAGCTGCTGGATCAGCTTAACTGCACTGTCTCTTGAATTTCAAGTGTCGTATGTATAACTTAAAAATCCTGACAGTTACTCCCTATGTTTGACACGACAACCAACCAGGAATATCACATTTGTATAACTATTACAAAATGAAAGTAATATCTGTAAAGAGAACAGTGCAGTTGCTATGGAAAAACTGAACTTCGATTTAAAAGCCATAAGTATAAATCTTCATGTTGCCAAGAAGCATGGCCATTTACAAAGATGTAGACAGATATGGAAAGTTTACTTAAATATTTAAAGAAGCACTATGTTTCTAGCTTAATGTCAGATTTTAATCTTTTTAGAGGCAATGAACTTCTGGGAGACCTTCACATTTACTTTTAAGACTGATCTATATTCTGCTTACACAACTCCAGGATTCTGAGAGGTAGGAACTCTAGCAACTTTGTCACAGGTTTTCCTGTGGAAGAGAAATTTCCAGCAAAAGTGTCTTTTATTTAGAGGGAGGGGAGAGAAAGTGGACTCCTGACTACATTTTTTAGGAAATAAACTGTATATAATGCTGTTTCTTTATCAGTATAGGCTGTGATAGGAATATTTAGAGTTTGGAGTTTGATGCATCAGTTAATAGGGTTATGTATTTCATGTCTGACTTCCAGAAGATCATCATGTCTGTACTTCTTTTTATGTAATTTTTAAAAGTGATTTTTAATGGGAAGGAATTTTGTTTCGTGTTTGTATTGTAGAAGCGGGATATGGTTATTCTGCAGAAAGCCTGATACTGAAAATTATTATGTTGCAATTATGTTTACAATTGTAAAGACAGTTCTGGATGCATGAGATATGAATGGGGAAATTAAATAAGAAGATAGCTCAGTTTTCACATAGACATCAAGTCTATTCCTAAAAAAATCTCTGTACTGATACTCTCTGGAGAGAGGCAGCATGACTCTGTGTTGTCTCTTTCTGGAGGATTTTAATATCGCAAAATCTATTGGGCATTATTTATTTTCATTTTAACATATTCCTCCAGTTTGAACTCATATTTTCAGTTACCTCTAAAACTTTTCTTAGATTTTAAGCTCAGTGCAAGTGTTATATTAACTTTTTGAACTTCTGAGGTGCAGAGGAGGGAGTATAAAAAAGGGAGTATTTCTTCTTTGCTCTTTCATAAAAACAGAGAAAAACAAAGAGCAGATTTTTAACTAAACACTGTTGGCTAAAGTATTTAAACAACTTGGAACTAAGAAATGGTGTTATCTTTCACTTCACTAACTTTACCTCAGTGCATTCAGTGGAGATACATTTCAAATTAGACTGGTAAAGAAACGGATTTGGCTATATTACTTGGTGTTCAAGTTCACCAAAATTAGAAATAGCAAGCCTTGTGGTATTGTCTAATTTATATGTTACAGGGGAGGAAAGCTGTTACTTTGTTTGGTGACCTACTAATTTGATAGGTGATGGTATAGACATGGTAGAGACGGAATTTTTTTTCCAGGGAGGACCACTGTTAGCCGGGAAGACTTTGGCATACAGTGTACCTGGAACATGAATAGCCAGAGTAAGATTGTTACATTATCTACAATATTTTCCTATGGTTTCTAACCTTCAGTGAAAAACATGATTACTTTTTTCTCTTCTTAATTCAGTGGATTAAATGATGAATTTACTTAAATGGGGTTGACACAGAGAGATATATTACCCATAAAAAAAATATTTCTGTCAAACTCTTGATTTGCAGTGTTGTCTCTTCTGCAGTAAGCTGAAGTTTTATTGGTAATTTCAGGAACACGACACCCACACACTGAAGCAGCTGCTGAAAAGTGCAATATGTATTCTGCCTAGAAAAAATCAGCAGGTGATGATTATACCCTGCTGAACAGTGATGGGAAATAAGTATATTGAAAAAAGTTGTGGCTTATTTTAGTGCTGTGCTACATTTTCTGATTGTGTTTTAAGGAATGAAGCTGAGCGTTTTGTTCTTGTATATAGTATGTAGCTTCTTAATTTCCAATGTAAATTTCCAGTTGCCCATGACTTCGGATATCTTGTGGCAAATGCATTTTTGCTGTGCTAGTTGTACAACTTAGACACCACTACACAGGTATGTAATGTAACCAGAGATGTAATCTGTTTATCCTTGAGTATTTTCACAATTGACTGGACAAGGCACGGAGCAACTTAATGGTTAAGATAGCTCTGTTTTGGCTTGAAAGTTTGGTCAAAATTACTTCCAGAGATCTCTTTCATGTAATTTTTATATATATATAAACATCTACATTCTATAATTCTCTGTAAAATTCTAGATATATGACCTCAGATTAACTAATTTCTTTAAAAATTATGGGCTGACTCAATTTTCTTTGGTTGTAATTTACTGTTTGTGAAAGTATGGCTGTCCCTGTCAAGTACTGTGTAAATCTGGACACCGCTGGTCTGTGTTGTCTCTTGGTGTGATAATGAAACAGCAAAATTAAATGGGATGAGATAGAGAAAGAAGAGAGGTGTCAAACAATACTGGAATTGTTGATATATGTCAGAAATCATCTGAAGTATTGATGACCGTACTGGTTTTCAAGATGGATGTTAATTACTGTTAAAGATACTGAAATTTCTGTAGAAATTAGTGTTGAATTGAACACGGTCACATTCCTAACTGAAATATGGCACAGTGATCAACTGGGAAAATCTTAAGTAGTATAAGTATGTTACATCTTGTTATTTTGTGATTTGCAATTTAGTGGTAGCCAGAAGACACGCTTTCACAATGTTTTTGCTTTTCAGTACTGCCTGACAAATTATGGGAAAATGGAAAAAAAAATCATTTTGAATTGATTAGCAAATGGATAGCAATAATGCATAACATAGTTTTGTACATGAACGAAATTCCACTTTGTATTAAAAACTTCATGTTTGAACTTCAGCTGCTTCATAACAGAAATATTAAAACAGTATCTTGAAACTTGAAAACTGATGTAGAAGTTCCTGGTTAGTCTGACCAAATTTGTTTCCGTGTTCAGTATTACATTTTGTGGGAAAAAAACCATCACAGATACTCTGTATTTGTTGTTTCTATGATAGTAACAGGGGGAAAGGAATTTATAGGCAGAAAGGCTGGTATTTGAGGTATCTGGAGTTAAGATATCAATTGGGTGCTGATATCTGCACACTGTGATTACTACATGGATTTACTACATGGGTTAGCCATTAAGTCATGCTGTGGTAAGGTTGCAGTTCTATGAAGGGCTGTTTAAAGGCACTTGACATTTTGGGACTTTTTCTGAGCCCAGCAACTTTTTTATGGTTTGGGCTTTTTTCTCTTTGATGGTGGTACAAATATATTTGAGAACCACTGACAAGCTAATACTGGAAACTGTGAGGGTCTGGTTTTTGGTTTTTGGTTTTTTTTTGTTTTTTTTTTTTTTAACTTCAGTTTTTAGTAGTAGGGAAATTCATGGCTTCATAGAGTTAAGTCCCTGGAGAAGTCTGTAAAATTGATAGAACCAGATTTCTTTCTGAAGAAAAGACCTGACTGACAACTGAGCACTTAAAAAGAACAACTTTGTAGTCTGTAACTGTGAATCCTGTCTTGCTGCACAAAAGAAATTGTGTGCCTTGGTTTTAATGTCATATCTGGCTATCGTATTTCACTGAAAACTTTTATTACCAATACCCAATATACTGAGTCTGAAAACGAGATAAACCCTGATTCAACAAATTACTTAAGCCTACTTAAGCATAAGCATTAATGTGCTTAATCTCACTTGGGCTTCCATGCATACAGAATTTTATCAGGAAACATGTGTTCACAAAGATCCAAATGCATTCTAAGGCAAAGAGTTCCTTAAAATCTGAAATGGAGTGTTATCTATTTTCCAATATTAATAATTCATTAATTAAGGTGAACTTATGAATTGGAAGTCAAATAAATTGAAACTGAAGTTCAGGAGAGTCCATATTTGAGATATCAAAGGGAAATATGTAAGTACATTGTTGCATGTTTTCCGGATAAGGTATTTTGGGTTTGTTTATTGATAGAAAATGTGATCTGCCAGTTCTAGTCAAATACGTTGCTTCACTTTAAGGCCTCTCAGAAAGGCAATTCAGCTAGGAAATGAGGAATGTCATGATTTATGTTTTTCTACCTAGAATGTTGTTAATCATTTGTATTGCTGTAGAATACAAATGCTCTGTTCACTTTCCAGAAGCAATAAACAGTCCTAATCCATAAAATTTTACTATAATAAATAGAAATAACAGTAATACTACTACTAATACAGGAAATAGTTGTGTTAATTTGGAAAAAGAAGGAGATAGCTTTTTAAAAAAAACATGTTCCAAATGTCTCTGTATAACCAGAACAGTCCATCAGGCATTGTGCAGAGTTTTTCAACATAAAGGATATAAGCATGAAGATATTGGGATAAATTAATAAACTGACATATCAAGTTGACTATATTTTCGAAGGTGCTATAATTTTATAACATCCCAATTTTTGATTCACAAAATTTTATACTGTGAAAAAAAGAGAAAATCAAATCTTTAGACGATATTGTCCCATTTAACTCTACATAATTTTGAATTTTGCAAAATTGAGTCCATAACTCTTGGTGTTTTAGCCTACCTAATTGTCTAAGTATTTGCAACCCACTAGCTTCCTCCCTAATCAGCCTTTATGTTTAGCAGATACTTAATTTCTATGTACCTATAAAGCTTTTTGAGTAAACTGTTGTAATCTGTTTGTAAGTGGGCAGATGCCTAAATTCTGTTGTATTCAGGTTGGGGTTTATAGAGTTATTGTTTTTGCATTGTGATGAATAACTATTGACAGCAGAAAGTTCATTCAGAAACCAGTCTGGGTGCTTGTGCTCCCTGTATCAACGAGAGTGTGGACATCTCTGAAGATGTTCGATTGATTGCTCTTTTATGTTGAACAGGAAGCCACTGGAAGCCAGCCAGCATGAGACATGAAGTAGAGGGATGTGTTTGACTACACACCTAGCTGCTGAGCTGAATTTGTGTGCAAATTAAACACCAGGGCACTTACATAGGGTACACAGCTGGCAAAGCAGAAGGCTTTCCTTCACTCCATTTTGTCCACTTCCAAAGTGGATGGAGTGAATGTATCTTTTTTTTGTTGTTGTTGCTTTTGAATGTAATAATGTTCTATTCTAAAGTGCATGAACAATTTTTGAGTTCCCTCTTCAGGATAGCTATCTTAACATCTTTCTTCTGAGGACAGTTACTTCTCAACAGGACTGTACGATCAAAGAACTGCAGACACTCCATGGTTTGGATTGTAAGTGGCTAGAATCTCATTTTTGACCCAGAAAGAAAGACCCATTGCCAAGTGTTTCCTGTTATGCAGCTTTAGGTGGTTCCACATGACATGCAGGCTTTCTAAGTAGCAGATTTCTTTGTCTGACAAACTCTTGTTTCCTCATCGTGAAATTAGGAAATTATCTTGAGTTTGCAAATTGCTTGAGTGTACGTTAACTTTAAACATTTACATTGCTATTTTGAGGTTGTTACCCATTTTGTTGAAATATAAGAAATTAGTTGAATTGGAACCTAGAGCAATAGAATCAGTAGGCAAAAAGTTTTGTGTACATTTTACCATCTTGTTTGTGTGAAACACTAACAGTATTTTGTTTGCATATGAAGGAAGGTCATACAGCATTAATAGAGAATATCTGTAGTAAAAGTATTACATACAGCTAGTGTGACTGCAAATCTTGGGCAAGATTCCTGAATTCTAGCCAAATAGACATGATTCTGTGGTAGGTATTCTGAAACGGGAATCTTGCAGTGAACCTATAGAAAGTTTTCTAAGTTCAAATTTCATTGAAATTATGACATTGGTTCCCTTATAATCCTTATTCACTTCATTTTATATAATCTTCACATTCTCAGCTTCCATTATGCAATAACTAAAGCTGAATGTTTGTAATAAATAAGAAGATTATCATACCATAGAAATCATTATAATAACAATTAAAGCAGTAGAGCTTTGACATAAACCAGTGGGATTCCTTATTTGAAGAGCCATAAGGAAGTAGCATGTTTATTATCGGAATGTTTCTCCTTCAGTGATGAGTAGTGAATTAGGTAACTATGCTGATGTATTGTCCTGTCGTGGTTTAATCCCAGCCAGCAACTAAGCACCACACAGCTGCTTGCTCACTCCCTGGGATGGGGGAGAGAATTGGAAGGGTAGAAGTGAGAAAACTCATGGGTTGAGATAAAGACAGTTTAATAGCTAAAGCAAAAGCCGTGCATGCAAGCAAAGCAAAACAAGGAGGTCATCCACTACTTCCCACCAGCAGGCAGGTATTCAGCCATCTCCAGGGGAGCAGGGCTCCATCACACGAAACGGTTACTTGGGAAGACAAACGGCATCACTCTGAACATCCCCCCGCTTCCTTCTTCTTCCCCCAGCTTTACATGCTGAGCATGACACCATATGGTATGGAATATCCTTTGGTCAGCTGGGGTCAGCTGTCCCAGGTGTGTCCCCTCCCAGCTTCTTGTGCACCCCCAGCTTGCTCGCTGATGGGGTGGGGTGAGAAGCAGAAAAGGCCTTGATGCTGCGTGAGCACTGCTCAGCTATAGCAAAAACATTTCTGTGTTATCAACACTGTTTTCTACAAATCCAAAACATAGCCCCATACTAGCTACTATAAAGGAAATTAACTCTATCCCAGCCAAAACCAGCACATGTGCTTTTATTTCACTCTTAATGAATTGAGTTCAACGTGGCCAAGTTAGTCCTCATAAAGTTGCCAAGTATGCAGGCAGTATGATAAGATAGCATTGGATGATGGAACGCTTTGTTTCTGTAAAACTAAATATCCATGTTTTGAATGTTAGTGGGTTTTGGCACATTTTTGGCCAGGAAACAACAGTGTTCACAGGATCCCATTCAGAACTATGGTTCTGAACTATAGTTCGAAATGAAAAATCAGTGGTTTCTTTAAGAACATAATGGATACGGACAACATGTGTTAACAGTTGTCTACTACTTTTGTGCATATTTCTCCTGTTGTAATGAAATAATTTATTCTACAGTTTTTAAGTATTGATTCTAACTTACAGAATGAATTTACTTTCCCTCTGATTGTCTCTTACTGTTAGGTTCAGTTTTCTCACTGCTGAAATAACATACTGTAGACAAAGGTTAATTGGTCCTATTTAATTAGAAAGTACTAACTTTTACAAACTTTGCATGCATCCTGGGACCTTTAAAGAGCAATTTCAAAATGTTATTTTTCTGTTGATTCTGAAATGGTATCTCATTTTCTCTTCAGTTGTGTACCAGATAAAGGTATGATTCACAACAGAATTGTTCATTTTTGATAATACGACTTTCAATAACTTTAATATTTGGAAAAACAGTTTCTTGTTCTTTCTGTTTTACTGTGGGAGCATGTGTAGGAGGGGTTTCTTTCAAGAGAGTCTTGGCTTACACTATTGCAGTTTGTGCCAAACATACCTAAATTTTTATTTCTTCATTATCAAACTGGAAAACTTTTAAACATGGGAGATTCCTTTTCTTGAAATAGCAAATGTTTATTTGTAGCTTCTATTAAATTCATTGCGTATGGCATCGAGTAATTGGTTTCTATTGTGCAAATTTGTGAAAGTATTTACATGACTTCAGAACAAGATGCATGGGCAGATACAGAATATTTTCTAAAAATGTACAGATTATTCATAACAGATAATGGATTAACACACTCTGGTGGTAAAGCTTTCTTTTCAAAGAAGATGTTTTCCATAATGTCCCATTTTAGTGGTGTTGTCTGCCCTCCAATCAAATCAGTTTGCATTTCTAGGGTTCTTTTCTGCTTTATGTTAATAGTAAAAACCACTATTCGCACAGATGACGTGTTTTGCTTCCAGATCTACTTAGGTGTATTCAATTCCTCTCCCCTCCATAGCAACCCATATATTTTTCTTTTACTGGCACAGTAATTGATAGTAATGAAGCTATAAAATGTGAGAAAATTTCAGCCTGTCTGTTTAACATAGAGTATTGTGGGTTTTTTGTTTTTTTTTTTGTTTGTTTTTTTTTTGTTTTTTTTTCCTGCTTTGCTGTCTAGTGAATACTGACCCCACTTCAGGGTTTCTCAATATCTAACATTTTCTATGGTTTTGGCTCTTATAATACAAGGGATTATTTTTACTTCATGTTTGCTGCTTCTATTGGAAACCTAAGATTGATAAGTTTTAGTAGAGTAGGAGACAAAACTTGTTTAAGAGTTGGACCAGGCCTACAGGTCTTTCAGTTGGGGAAAAGAAGCATGAATGGTTCACTGCCTTGTGGTCCAAAGACAGAACTATAAATTCTCATTCACTCTTTCTCTGCATATTTCACACCTACTCTCGGGCACATTCAGAATGTTAACTCACCTTCAAATCTTTGGGCTGTTACCAAATGAAGTCCAGAGCCTGACAAAGTACACATGTTTATCAGTGTCTGAGAAAGTGAAAAGCAGTTTCTTCTGACCACAGCAGATGCCAGAAGAGCCTTCCTGCTGTTGTTCTGTGTGTTTTGAACTTTGAAGCTGACACCCTTGAACCTGTGACACTCTTCTGAGTCTCTTCATTCACCTGAGACATAGTCTGGCCCAAACTTCTCACTTGCCAATGAATTACTTTATCTCTTACTGGAGAAAGTGTTCTATGAAAACAAAAGTTTGTAGGGACCCTCCTTCATATATGAAGTTCTGGCTATGAAATGATACCTGAATACTTTGAGAAAGGTTAATTACTGGTTTTATCATCATACTTAGTAATGCATAATATTCTATTCTTAATTTTTTCTTCCTGTTTTTTTTTTAAGTTAACAAAATTCACCCCATGTATGCTAACTGCTTGTCTGTGTGTGTTTAAAACCTAGGCATTAGAGCATAAGCAACTTGAAGAGAAATATTGTTTCCATGGAGCTGAGGTTTCAGCTCATTTTATCTTTTTAATATAATAGCCTTTATTTTAAATAGGCATTTTCCTATACCTTGATATTCAAACAAGACATGTTTTTTGTTTAACATTGTTCATGAAAACTGGAAAAAATGGGAGGATATTTAACCTGGAAATTACTTTCTAGTTTGTAATTGCATTTTGTTCAGCTAAACTAAGAATCATTTATTAAACTAGTTGTTATATTATGCTACATTGCTACACACAACCATTAGCATTTGCATAAACCAGATTATGTAGACTTGCAGTTTATTTTTTGTCATGGTGAGTTATTTATTAGAGGAAGCATGTGCTCTTTTTCATGGCCTAAATGTTGTGTGCATGGGACAGCATGTAAGATGACTACAACAATCTAACTTCATTTGAAATTCTGAATATCTGCCAGATAGAATTATGAAAACTCTGCATAAAATACAGTGATAAGTTTCTGCTGCTGAGGTTAACACTGCATTCATTATGCTCACAATTTACTCATATTTTCAGACACTTATAGTTTAGGCTACATTAGTAAGTTTTGTATTGTAAAGCTTTGTAGGGACCTTCAGCTTTCAGGGATTCACATCTGTAGACTTTTCATATGAAATTTTAGGTTCTAAAGAAGATACTTGAAAATATGCATTTGAAAATGAGAGGATAAACCTATATTTGGGGTACTGTGTAAATAATGATAATTTTTCCTCAAACACAAAGTTTGAAAAAGAAGATTTAACTTTTTTGAATGGTTTCTGAAAAAATACATATCATCTTTATGTTTCTAACAATATAAATATACAGGAAAATAAATCCAGCATGATTTTTTAAATGGACAGTTTTCTCAGCTCTGTGAAAGGCTTACTGAAACTTACTCAAAGGCTGTTTCTTTCAGGTGCTGGAGGGAAAGAATGATTTCAGATAACTTTGTACATGTATTATTCCTACAACAGCAAACCCACCATTTCAGGTGCTTGACGAGAGGGTAAAAGAGAATACCCTTTTAAAATCGACATTATAAATACTTTGTGCAGACCAAAGTAGATCCTCCAGTGTCATTACCCTTAAATGAGATTACTGGGGATTTTCCAGATTCTGTAATATAACATGAAGTGAACCTTATTATCTATTCTATGACAAATTACATATTCAGCTGTTTCTAGCTGTCATAACAATGAACATTTATCATAGTTTGACTCATGAAAAATTATTCTAATTACACGATACTATAAAAATTACTTTGGTTAAATTATTAGTAATAGAGAAAAATGTTTTTACTAGCCATAAAATTATAGTAATATTCCGGATTTCTTTTCAATGGAGAGGCAGTCAAAATAAATATTTCTCCATCTAACTGTGTTTTTGCATTATGATGACATAGGAAATACTTTCAGTTGTTTTTGGTCAGTACATTACTGTGACAAACTCACACAACACCCTTCAGGTTCGGGCATTCTCCCCACCACCTTAACTGCATATCAAAAAAAAATCCTAATCATCTTCAGTCACTGGTCAGAACTTCTTTCTTGCTTGAATTCTTGATTCCTCTCAGCAGTCTTTGGTTAGTTATCATGAATATTTCAGCGTGAAGTGTCCCAATCCAACAATGTTAAACATCAGTCTGTTTACAAACATCAAGAAGCATGTTTGATGCAAATGCATTCGGATGAGATATAAGGAAGAAATTTTTTACAATGAGGGTGGTGAAACACCGGAGTGGGTTGCCCAGAGAGGTGGTAGATCATAGAATCGTTAAGGTTGGAAAAAAACCTCTGAGATCATCTAGGGCAACCGTCAACCCAA
>VZTL01027303.1:1433-13126 GCA_013400535.1 Scopus umbretta | reverse complement strand
GCTGAAACCAGGACAATTACTTTTGAGGGAAGTTTTAAATGTATTGCAGGTAGGACTGTTAATCCACACATTTCTAAATTGTGTGGCTCTACCTTCTCAGGAGAAATCCAAGTTTTGCTTTAGAATCTGTTCAGGTGTTTAGTATGCTACAAACAATGGACCGCCTGTTTAAAATACAGGTAAAAGTTTTAATTGGGGAATTGTGTTTCCCATAGAAGCTGTTTGGGGGGGTTTTCTCCTGGTTTTTTTTTTCCCTAGCTGATAACATAAGTATGCCTGTTACTTAGCATGAAATAATACTAATTAAGAAGATAGAATTAGTAGGTGTATATAATACATTTTATCACTTAACATACACTTGTTTAACAGTCTTAAGTTTTGCACAACTCGGACACTATTTTGTAAGAATGTTCTTACAAAAAACTGTTGGAAGCTTATTCAATTAAATCTGTCTAAAAATACTTGAAGAATATTTTCATACTTAATTGAAGCTGTTAATTGTTGAATGAGAGCAATACCAAAGCATGTTTTACTCATTTTATTCTCTGATACGGGCATTGGTATTGTGTAGTCAGTTGAGCCTGATGTCAACATAACTTCTGTGCTTTAAAAAGCTGTAAGCACTCTTAGTTCTTATCAGCTGAGAAAGGAATAGATTCTTTCTTTTTTTTTTTTTAAAAAACAGCTCCAGGTTCTCTGTTTTGACTTAGTTTTGAACTCTATTAACTGAAGAAAATAAAACATCTTCCGCAGAAACGAAGTTGTCATAAGCTGCTTTTTATCGCCTCTGAGTTTGAGGCATAAGAAGTGACTCTTCCCTTCCTTTTCCAGGTCTGATGCTTAAGTGGACACTTAAGTTTATCAGCTAAAATACACTATTTAATAGGACTGGCTGTGCTCCAGTGTAGACTGTTACTTTTGAATTCTGGGTACATTTAGGAATACTTGCTTTCAAGAAATGTTCCTAACTGAGAGGAAAGGCTTGTGCGCTGTTCTGGGGCTGCTAACCCAGTGAGAAGTTTCTGAAGAACTAGCTCAGTTCAGATCTGAATGTTCATTGCAATCTTGTACGTGCTGAATGGGTGGGAGGAGCTATGCTGGCTGCACGCTCGATCTGCCTCTAGTTACTTTTGTGAGAGGATCAGCCCTGGCAAAGTTCTGATCATGCAGCTCTAAACTGTGGAGGGGTACTTCTGCCAGCTTTGGGTTTGTAAAACAGACCAACCATTTCTTCTTTTTAAGTTGTCTAAATCTGCTTATTCTAGTGCAGAGACAGGAACAGCTTCCGTGCTAGTTGGATCATACCTCCTTTAAAATGCATTTTCATCTTTTCTTAGATTGGCTTCAAGAACATGCAAAATGTGGAACATGTACCTCTGACCCTGGAGAAGGCCTTGCAGCTGGTTAAAGATGTCTTTATTTCTGCTGCTGAGAGAGATGTGTACACTGGGGATGCCCTTAAGATTTGCGTTGTCACAAAAGATGGAATTAAAGAGGAAACTGTCCAGTTACGAAAAGACTAAATTCAGTTCACTTCTAAACACGTAATCCATGCTGTACAATATACCTGTATTATGAAGACATTTGTCCTATTAAATTTTTTCAATAAGTTCAACAACTGTAATGCTGAATATTTTCTGCCTTTGCTAGAAGTGATAGTGTGTTTTGGAAACCAGAGCAGTTTGCGGTAAGGAAGTGGCCGAGAGTCAGTTTTGTTCACCTCTTCTTAATCTATTGATCAGTCTAGTTCCAGTGTCAGTTTAATCCCCTTTTTGCAGTCCCTTATGTTACAGTATGGAGGAGTTTAACTTGCTAAAATTAAGGTTCACAGACTTTTCTGATAACGCTTTCAGTTGAGCCTTGGTTTAGTGAGAAGCATTTGTTGTGTTTGTGCTGCCTTCTCTGCCCTTCGTAGCTTGCTTTTCCTGTCATCACCTTTCTCTCTCTGACATGCTGTCCTGGCATTTGACCTCTCTGTACTTACTGACAGAGACTATAAATACGAGTCACCTGAAACCAATTTCTCTGTGTAAGAAAAGAATGTTAAATGGAATCTTCCAGAGTTTCGTCCCGGACTCTGCATCTGGGCTCACCTCTACGTGTTTCTATGCGGTTAATGCCCCAAATCTGAAGCATCATCCTTTTCTGGCTGCCGATGGAAAATAACTCAGTACGGAGATTCCTGAATGCCTGTTAATGTCCGGGGGCTTTGTTAGCCCTACTGCTGCTTTTGATTCTTGGGAAATTGCATCAAGTGTAGACTCTTTTGTCTGATGTGCTGTGTAGCGCTCCTGGAAATTGGCTTGAGTACCAGGACCTTTAGGAAAGCAGAGCTGCATCATCAAGGGCAAAATAATCTCCTCTCGCCCAGGAATCCTTTCGCAGTCTGTAGCTATTTAGAAAAGGACATAGAAAATATCTCGTTGCTTGAAGTGGTGTACTTGTTTTTTAAAAGAACGATTTTGCTGATGTTTTTGACCGTACAGTAACCTCGTCTCCTGTTCGGAGGTGGCTGACTGCCTTCCGTGCAGCGTTTCAGGTGCTGTGCATGTTTTCCTAGCCTTGGCTAGTCTTCACCAGCGACGGTAGACTTGGGCTTTCTGGATGGTTTAAATAGCGGGCGGCATTTTGAACCTCAATAGTCAAACAGCTAGTGCATTCAAACTGACTCTAGCTGTGTTTAGGAAATCCAGTGAGTGGGAACTCGAACAGGGGCCGTTTCCCAAAGTGCCTCTGTAACCACTTGGCCAGTGGGTGCCACTGTTGGGCAGAGTAAGGAGGGAGCACAGCGTCCCAGTCCGAGTAACGCTGGGGCTGAAGTCACTCGGTCACACAGGTCGGAACTTCCAGACAGGTTCTGGTAACTTAGTGAGATGTTGAATGGTATTTGCAGAAGTCACCTGAAGTGGCTGAGGTTAGTTGTACGAATGACTGTGTCGCTACATGCTGTTCTGTGCTGAGCCAGCCGCACGTGGTGCAGTAATTCTAAGAACAGAAAGCTTGTCTATAGTTAATAAAGTACCAGTCAGCAATACCAAATTAAATACATGCGCTCTTACTTCTGTAAAATTCAACTGAAGCACTTTCAGCTCGCCTACCTTTGATACCAGATTTACGTTGAATTGCACAAGTGTTTCACAGTAGCGTGTTACAGCTTTATGCAGAGTTGGTGAAGCCTAGCGAAACCGAATAGCGTGCAAGTTGGAAAGAAAAGCAGCTGAGGGTAACAAGCTGACGTGGCTGCCTTTGGGACAGGTCTGTTTGCAGTATGCAAGATCTAAACAGTGAAGGGAAGGGCAACAAACAAGGGGAACTATCTAATTTATACCTGAATTAATTTAATGTTCTTACAGGATGCCAGATGAGTAGGAGAGTTGCACTGGTTACAGTTTAAAAATTTTTGATAAATGTGCGTGCTTTTATACTTAAGGGTAAATTTTACATCCAAAATAAATGCATGTCCAAGAGACTTTGGAAATGACATGTTTTAGTTTGAGCCGCCTAGACTGGTCTCTGTAAGTTGTTTTAGGAGAAACACGAGGTGATGAGAGTGTTCAGGTCTCATTTGCAGTCTCGGAAGAGGTACAATGGCAGGTACCAGGGATGCAAGTTTTCCTGCCACCGTGTGTCAGCGCTGTCCTGTTGGAGCACTTGTGCAGATGAGCTGGCCATTTTGTACCCTTTGCAGTTTTCCATTTCCCTGCGGAGTACAGCTGGTGGGAGAACCAGCAGGGAATGGAAGCTTTTTCACAGGCCCATTGGGCTGAAAATACCAAGTTTCTTTTACAGAGGGTAGCGCTGCATTCGCTCCCTCTGTGGATGGGTTTGGAACCAGTGACAGTGGAAGGTTTGTTTCCCAATTCGTTTTTCACTTCCCGGTTATGCCTTTCCCTGCTGTCATTACCGCTCGTGCTCGGAGCCGGGAGTTGCAGGAGTGAGAGAAGACGCGCGGGTACAAAAATGTTCACGGGGCCGCTCGGCTGGAAGTTGCTTGCTCATTAGTATTCAAACACATTCAAAAATCACAGATGTCAGCTGTGTCTTACAGATAAAAGGCACCGAGAGGGTTATTTTTATTTTGAATCCACCAAGTTACTTGGCTTTGTTGGTGGGGGCTGTCATCACTGGGGGGTGTGGAAGGTAGGAATGCCCGGACTGTCTGCAGCTCTCCTTAGTTCTGAGCCTGAACTTCCTATGTATAAATCAGGTCGGTAGTCATCTCGCACCGTGTCTACGTGGTAAATTAATAGTTTATGAAGCACTTTGAGCGCTGTCTGGCTGCAGAGCTGTCCAGGCTGGTAGGCTGTAGGGGTACAGCTAGGCCAAACAAATGCAACAAGGCCGCTTAGGGTCGCTAGAAGCAGAAGGGTTTGGCAGAGCTACTTGGCCGGGGATTAGCTGGCTTTAGCACAGTTTTATATGTGAGAGAAAGGAGAGAGGGGGAAAATGTTTGTCTCGCCATACTTTTTTCTTAATGCTAAACACGTTACCTGTGGATTTCAAAAAAGAGCTGTACTGCAGGATTGGACTAACCTTGCAGCGAGCACGTCCAACCACCTCGTTCAAGAACTGGCAAGCGACGGGGCTTTGTAAGGAGAGCAGCGCACGGCAGCAGCAACAGCTAGCTCCGCTTCATCTGCCGCGATGCGAAGGGCCACCTTAAGATGGCAATAGTTAGTTGCTATCCCAGGCTTCAGCACAATGACACGGGGTGTGGGTAAAAATAGTCACGCAGGCTTTACCAGTTGCCCACCATCATGTGCTTTGCGGTACGGTGTACTGAGGGAGATGGGAGCTTTATTTTGATCTCGGCCAAACGGCAGCATGCTGTTGCTTATGTAAGGGATCGTACGAGGCCAGAATCGGCCTTAAAAACTAGGTTTGTAAAGTAGACCTTGCTTTATCTTTGGACACGTTTTCAGCAGTATCGTTTACGCGTCAAATCCGTTTTGTGTACAGGGGAGGGGGCTTGTTATTGTGGAAGGCGAAAGTGCTTGACAGAACATATATATTGCATATATGCTTCTAAAAGTTTAGTCCACTATATCATTCACTGTATCAGTCGAGGGCAAGTTTAATTTTCCGCTAACTAAAACCAAGGCTGAATCATAAAACCT
This sequence comes from Scopus umbretta, assembly GCA_013400535.1. Taxonomy (NCBI): domain Eukaryota; kingdom Metazoa; phylum Chordata; class Aves; order Pelecaniformes; family Scopidae; genus Scopus; species Scopus umbretta. The sequence goes on along the minus strand of VZTL01027303.1, from coordinate 8,009 downwards.
TTGTTTATAAACTAAATACTGAGCTTTCTTACTCTAGGATGACATTTTTCCTTTTACAGCGAAATGTGCCTGTAACACTACAAGTGCCTCAGTGTGCTGGGAGTCAGGAGCAGGCTGCTTCTATTTTATTGCCATTTCCTAGAAAACCAGTTAAATAGAAATTATAAAACGCTATTTGAAGTACAGCAGTTTGAAGTGGTCCTACTGCAAGTTACTCCTTTACATTATTTATTTACTTAGGGGACAAAGTTGTAATTTCCCACACTTGAAAAACTTTTTGTTGATACCCCAGCATCATTTATCCTGGAAAGCAAGAGAAAGCTGCCTTGGCAAGTGATCTCAGTTTAGCGATTCAGGATTTTACAAACCTAAGCTTGGGGAGAAGTGGCAGGAGCAAGTGGGGAATGATTAAAGCAGCATTCATGTGAGTCTGAGCAGAACAAAGTAGTCCCGTTTCTCCCCAGTCTACTAGAAGATAGTCTTAGGAGCATAAAGTAATTGCTGTCTTGTTCAGGGTTTCTGATCCAGAGTCAGGAACCGACTTTTGAGGAGAAGCGATTTGGAAATGACAGCCTTCCAATTCCAACTCCTCTTTCTTTCAGCCATTGCTTTTGTTTAGTGTGAATGTCCTTTGCCTTTAGGCCGTTTGGGGCAGTCGTAAACCAGGCGGTATGGCACATGGGCCTGAAGTTAACTAAGATTTGTCTCCAGATCTGCCTTCTCAAGCCAAATTCCTTTTGAGAAGGGGTTTTTGTCTGTGTGAGTGCAACAGATGAGAGCAGCCTTATATTCTTTCAACCCCAATATGTAGTTAGTTTAATTGTATGGACCATTTTATGTGCACTTCCTTTTCTAAGCAATTTCAACAAAGTATTCATAATGACAAAAACATGGTTTAGCAGAAAAACAAACACAAAATCCTCAGTATCTTTCCTGTTAGGCTGTTCTTGGCCCTTTTCCTAACAGTTGCTGGCAAAGTTCAGCTTCACTGTTCATTTCAGAGGCTCAAGTGGGGGTAGGGAGGGACTTCACTGTAACCTACAATAATGAATATTTTTTGGCACGAGACACACATTAAAGGGGTACTGGCAAGAGAGTAGTTGTGGTACCAAAAATTCAACCAGTCCTCTGCACTTTAGATCAAAGAACCATAAATGGGAAGTTGAAAATCAGGATTCCCGTTTTTGCTGAGGAAGAGGAACAAGATGTGGAAGACTGCAAGTTGCACTGCAGTGTTTCAGATACTTCACGGTTGGGGTAAAGCGCTTTTGGCTTACCTGAGACCTGAATTCTCTGAAATTTAGATATTTCCGCTGCTTGGCTTTCTCGAGCCACACAAGTTTGGTGATCTCCTCGGTGGTTCTGCAAGAAGTCACTGATGCGCTGATTTCCCTAGGTACCCACCCAGGTGTGGGTACGTGAGATCTGCAGGGCATGGCCCGCTAAGGCGGCTGAGCTGAACAGGATTACAGCCCCACTGGACCAATGCTCTGTTTAACCAGGCTTTATGAAAACCGGCTGTAATCAGCTTGGCAGTCGGGTCTGGTGGCTGATCGAGCTGTTTATTGGTCTCTCAAGGCTATGCTTTCATACTGGAGCCCTTGCGTGGCTCGGCTGGGTGGCTCAGCTGAACGCCTCTTCTCTTCTCCACAACCAGCCGGGGCTGCTGATGGGGCTGCAGCCAGCTGCGGGTACCTGGGAGGTGAGAGATGCTGTAGAGTGCCTCAGGAGTCTGTCCCCTACCAGGAGCCCGTCCTCAAACGTAGCGGTAGAAAACGTTATTTCTGTTTGTAGCTTGCTTATGCAGCCATTGCGAAGAGCCGCATGCACTAGGATAGCAGAAAGTTAAGAGGCCTGATGGGGAAAAAAGAAAAAAAAAGAGGAGGGGGAGGCTTTTCCTCAGGTTTTATATACACGACCGTTTTGGAGAAAGCTGCATTCCAGTGTCACTGCCGTATGCTTGATCTGAACTTTTCTTGACATGTACCCTTGAATGCGGAATGGTTAACACAATCTCCATTAAGTCCCATGGCAAACAAACATTTTGGTGCGGCTGGTATTTGTTTGCTAGTTGCAGACAAGTCGATCTCATTAGAACTGCATTTACAACTTTTGCCAAGCGTTTTGAAACCGGTTGACACGCGCAACAGCTGCCTCAGCCGGAATGGCATTCCGTTCCCCGCCTCCATCTTATTAGCGCAGGGAATGGCTTGATTGACGACAATTAGATGGGATTTTTAAAAATGAAAGATAATTTGTCTTTGGAAGAGCCGTGCAGTGTGTTTTCATTCTCTGATTTAAAATAAGCCACAAAGTCTGGGGTTTTATGGCTTTTCACAAAAGCCAAGAGAAGTGCTCACCCAGAGCTAACCCACAAAATTTGAAGTAAAAACATTTCGAAGGGTGATGCAAAGTGCTTTCAGCTGGTACTTAGTGAGGTTTTTACATTAAACTGCGCTTTAAAAAACACAACCAAACAAGAAGATTTCAGTGGTGACACTTAGATTTTTCTCATACGGCTCCACTGTGAGGATCACCGTGCGAGGTAGGCAAAGGAAAACTTCCTATTGCGCGGTAAGTGATGCCGAACAGAATTCACACAAGCTCATGTGAAGACCAGTGGCTCAGCCTGGGCTACACATTTGTTAGACTGATGAATAACAAAGTTTATCAACGCTCCTTAACTCTCTAAAGATGTCACCTGGACAGCCAGTGTCTCCTGNAAAAAAAAAAAAAAGACTTCTCATAAGAGAACGCAGTTGCAGTGTTGTAACTAATATTTTGACCTGCACAGGTAGAGGGTTTTTTCATAAATTGTTTCTATTCAAAGCCAAAATACATTTTGGAGCTACTCCAAGAATTTAGGTTCTATTAAAGACTACACAAATCTGCCCTTTCCTTGCACCATTTCCTCCTCACACTCTCACTAACAAAAAGAACCATCAAGGCCAAGCTATCCAGTAGAGACTAGTGGATGGTCCTTGAGTGTCCAGTTTGAGTTCCCACAAGCAGTCTTGTCTCTGAACTGGAAACTAAAAGCCACCTGTTTGTTGATTTTAACGGAATCGCTCCAGTTAGTTGCATTGCAGAGAACGTAAAGTTGGAGGTGGCCTTGTACAATCAAACTTCATCTTAGAAGATGTGGCGTGAGTTCGCAGAGACGCAGGTTCCCGTCGACCTCTGCATCCACATCCTCACCCACATGCAGGCTCCTGGTCAGCCAGTGTGGCTCTAGCTACAGTGTTGGACTACAGGATTGCTGCCTTGTAAGCGCCGATTGTAAGTTTTAATGAGACAACCCAATTAGATGGCTTGACAGACCATCACAACAGTGACGCAACCATGCTCAAACCCCATTACAGAAGCAGCAGAATTTCAAAGAACTGCTTTAAAAGAAAAGTCACAGAATAGCTCGCACGCAGGCCTGCAAACAACAACATCACCCACAGGCTGCGCGGCGCAAGGGGAAAGGCTGTGAGAGTAAAGACAGAAACAAGGCAAGTCAAAGGACTTAATTCAAGTACTGGTTTTCCCTTTCTAACATTCAGCATGGGCACAGCTTGGGTTTCAGGTACCACCTATGGAATATAACTGCTTTACATAACTCCCACTGTATTGGTTCAGCGGTGCCTACAGAGGGTTATATATAAAAATATGCAGGTACCAAACCACTTGTGCCACGTGGTGCATTACGTTGTCCCACAGGTACCGGCTGATGCACAGGGCTGTATTCACTGATCCTCCCACACCCACAAGGCATTTCCTACCCGAAAGCCAGAAGAATTTTTTTATCATCCCCACCCTCTGACTTCAGAGGATCAATAGATGTGGATTTTGGAATTTTTTTCTCCCCTTCATCCTCCAGTTAGGAATCATTCACACATCATCCACAGTCCTTCCTGGCTTGAACTGGGAGGCTGGGCATCCCCACGACTCGCTACAGGCAAGCTCTGTGAATGCCTAGCCCCAAACCACTTGTTCTTAGCAGGTTGAGCCCGACATCTTAAACATCACCGAGCCACAAGCCAGCTAACAGAGTGTCTTGGTGACACTCCCAAGACAAAATTCCCTTTGCATTGAGCAATTCTCAGAAGTTACAGTCCTCTTCTGTTGACCAAAAGAGAGGCCAAGTACAGGGTCTGGTAGGCTCAGCAAGGCTCCACTTGTCAAACCAGAGAGCATTTTACAAACCTCTTCTCCTTTCCAAATGAGCCCCTTTTTCTCATTTTTACATATGTGTCAAGAAAGATCCAAGGCTAACAAAGATGGTAATAAAAACTTGCTGGCCACTGATACCGCTGTGGCTTGTCCATGTTATTTTCCCTAAATTAAAGATCTATACACACATCCCTGCTTGAACTGTATGACACGTGCATCAGAGAAGGAAAACTTAAGACCCGAGCTGATGCTGAGAGGAGCAGTTATTTGTCTTTCTTACTCACAAGAGTGAAGGTGACCCTTATGGTGCTGCTGTAGCACACCGAGAGACACAGGCAGCTGCTGCATGGAACATCTGCTCTGCCCTACAGATGCGGTCCGAGTCTCTCCTCCCAGCCTACTGCTAAAAGCTATTCAAAGAAGCATTACACAGAGACATCTCCTTTGCCATCAGCTCTGACTGAGCTCTGTCCCAGTAAGCTGTCGATAGGAAGCATCCACTGAGGACTGGGAGGCACCATCCTGTGGTTTCAGTCTCAGATCCAGTAACCGTAACGCAGCTGGAGCTGCAACGCAGGCCACCGCAGGCTGCAAACTCAGTTTCCCTCCCTGCCTGCTTTTCACGTTAGTATAAATCACTCAACACGATGTGAAAGCTCGCTGCCAGCTCTGACAGCCTCTCGGGTAGATCCAACAGAGTACTACATGTCAGTGGGAGTTTTCCCTTAACAAGTCCAAACCGAGCTACCCCAAACCTTGCAAGCAAAGAGCAACACTTCAGGAGGAAAGCAGATGAACTCTGTAGCATTACAGACGTGTCCATATTTGTTCCTGTGGGGTAAAATATACTGTCAAGCAACAAGTCATTAACACATAGTTAGCTAAGTTTTCAATAAGCTGGTGCCCAACTACTGGGGTATTAAATGACAACTTAGGGCCTAATAGCATCAGTGAAATCAAAGGATGTCCCTCGCCTAGCCACGGTGCAGTCATAGCTCTGGAGGCTCTGACATGCACGGCGATACGTGATACGCTTTAGGGAGAGGGGAGATAGGCAGGGCAACGTGATACAGAGCAGAAAAGCTGGTCTGCAGACAGCGAGCTGACTGTAGGTGCCAGGCACGTAATGGGTTCGTAGGGTGGGAGATAGGCACCCCGAGCTGTCCTTATAGCCCTTATCCCAGCCCCAGAGAAAGGGATGCACCTTGAGAGCGCGCCTGCTCTGCACGTGCATTACAGACACGAGCGAAGGGCACGCGGTGGGCAGCGCCCGCAACGACTGCTTTCTGGGAGCATGGGCTGGCGGAGGGGAGACAGCCGGAGTGCAGCAAAACCACCACCTTGTTTTCCACACTCCATCCAGAGCACAAGAGCCAGCAGCAGGTCAGATCTCTGCAGGCATCTGCCAGGGGACAAATAAAAGCCAAAGTGCTGTCCGCAGCAAAGTGAGCCCACAACTGTATGACGAAACGTGGATGTGAGTCTGCAGCGTGCCCCCCTCGCAGAGCACCCTGACACCTTTCTGCTGACGGAGTCCTTGTGCTGCTACTCAGGAGGCAGAAAATCAAGCCAAAACAACACCACCACCAACAACAAAAAAGCAAGATGGAAGAAAAGCATTACAAGTGGCTTACAAGGCCATTAACTGCACGATGAAAGTCTCGGATGCAGTGACTGTGTGGCTAGGCCAGCCAGTGAACCTCGGAGCACTGGGCAGCAATGCCACGGAGGAGGAGCAGGGCCATAGCAATACTGCGGTTTACAAGGCTTTCCCTGGCAACAGCCTTGATCCCTACGTCCATCAGACAAGCGACTGAAATATGAACTTGAGATTACACACAGGCGCAGCGCAAGGCTCCGAGGCCTTTCTGCCCACAGCCTCTTCCTTCAGTTTTACTTGGTCACCTATGCGATAGCACGTCACGACATGTCAAAACACAGCATCCCGGCTCAGTGCTTGACGTGCATCTCCCCTCTGCCTCCCAAAACCCGCCTGAATTTGTCACAACGGCTCCAGAGGGAGCGAGGCCAGCTCTTCTCCGCCGGCCCCCTCACAATAGAGGATCGCCCTATTTGTGTGCAAAGGAGAGGGGCTGCCGCCCGGGCCGCAGCCCTCGCATCTGTAAGGGCTGGAGACAAGCCGCACAGATAGGCAGAAATCAATAAGCTGGCGGATCAGAGGGCCCGGCAGAGGAGCCGCTCCATGCACACGCACAGGGGCCGAACATCTGTCAGGCAAACAAAAAGCAACCCAAGCGGAACAAAAGAGAGGATTATTTTCACTCAAGTTCTTCTTCAGTCTCAGCAGGCAACGTTCAAGCCGTCCTCGTATTCAGACACTGAGGCCTTATGGAGTACGGGCTGTCCGGGAAATGCCAAACGCTGTTACCAGAAGACAAAAGAGGGGGGGGAAAGAAA
>VZTL01027302.1:0-12898 GCA_013400535.1 Scopus umbretta | reverse complement strand
TATGACTAGAGCAACGGGGAGTGATTACAGCTCACAGTGTCCCCTATTCTCACTTCCCAGCTCCCCTAGGCTCCTTTTCCCTCACTGCTGTGTCCTCTTGTACCCTTCTCCTGGCTGACAGAAGCAAAAACAGTGGCAGCAGCCACAGGTGAGGTTTGCATGTGTCTGCCTCCCAGAGAGTTAAACAGCTTACAAGTTATTCTGTCATCTATCAAATAAAGATTCAAAACAGCCTTCGGAGTGTGGTGTTGATTTGGTCCTGATCACCAGGACACACATGAGAGAAGTTACATGTGCAGGTCTGAAGAAATAGCTGACTACCAGAATCTGAGATGTGCACTTGAAAGTATCTTCCATGCTAAATAAATATGCCTTGGTAGCAGCAGACATAACTGTAGAGATGGCTCCAGTATTAAATCTTTGCTGCCAGGATAAGGCTTTTTTTTCTGGCATAAACACTTTTGCATGTCTAAAATGAGAACTGGCAAAGCTTTAAAGTACTGTATCTTGTTACAGATGAATATTTTAACACTTTGAGCTAACTTTGAGTTTTCAGGAAAATAATCTAATTTTCCAAATTTCCTGGATAAATTTACAACTGCGAATGGACTTTCTTTAGCAGGGTGACTATTTGACAAAATTAGAAGCTACACATCACCCACCAACCTGCCCATGGTTTTGCTCCTCCAGTCAGTGTAATAACATTTTTTCCTGAAAGAACAGCAAAAATCAGCTGAGAATAATCAAGTAGGAGACAGTTGAAAAGGACATAATACATTATATATACACACTGGACATGTGAAAACATGCATTTTCATAGACAGAAAGGTGAACAACACTTAAAAAAGGCAACTGAAATAGAGTAAGTCATTAAAATGCTGTGATTTCACCTATTTTCAAGGTCAAAACTTGTTCATGAGTAAAAATTAAATTTTATATTTGTAGCTAATAATAATACTAGCTAATCAATAATTAAGTCATTAAACACCCATCAGACAGGGTTCAATGGTGTCATACTACCATTAATTTAATGTGGTCTTTCTTAGCTTTTATTTCATCAAACTCATTTTAGAAGAATTAACAGGCTATTAAATGCCTTATGCACTCTACGCATTGAATACCATAAGCACTTAACGCCATTAGATATTATCTTCATCTCTGAAGTGGTATACCATCACCTTCCCTTGACATTTTGCATCCAACTGAAGAACAATACACTGCCCGGAAAAAAAAAATAAATCTAAGACTACTAAAAACTTTTATGTTAACTTCTTTTCTCTCCACCCTTCACCTTTCATAGTAACTTCGAGAAACAAGACCAGAAATTTCCAGTAAAGTCTTCTGAGAACAGGTTTTTTTGAAACTATAGAGAAACATATTTGCTGCAACATAGTATCTTACACATCTAGTTTCATTTTTTTAGGTTTTTTTTTCAGGCCTCCTCCTATCATTTCATGTCACATTTCAACTACACAAAGACCTCGATCTTGCAGATTCCTCAGGGTATCTGTATCTTTACCATGGCTTCTGGGGACAGTGAAGTTCAGCACCAGGGGCTTTGCTCCTGGCTTAGTTCATCTACTTAAAATTTGCCTAAATTCTTTCTATTTCTGCAATGTTTTAGAAGGAATTAAAAAAAGCTTATTTGGATACATTAATGTAAAAGTATATCATTATTTTCAGTCGATATTTTATCTCACCCCATTCTAACATACACCAAAATGGTACTTTCACTCTGGATACTTCTCCATTACTTCTTAGCCTAGAACCACATATAGTTAACAAGATCTGCAACTGCCCATCTGGGCAGTATTTGACATTGATTAAAGTACATTACTTACATTAAGTAACAATGAAATGAATACATTAAAAAGAGTGAGAAGGAAATGTTGCCTTGAAAATATGTGGCCATTGGAAAAACTATGTATCTACGAACCTGCAGGCTGTTGGTAGCCTGACACTTGGTACTGCTATGCAGAATTGTAAATGAAGCAATGAAGAATTATTAAAAGGATTTTCAGACATAACACTTTTTAACAAAACCCTTTCTTCATTCCCTTTAATTGCCCTCAGTCGTTTTGCATAGATGGGAGTCCAGGTGAGCTACAGATACAACTAATTTTCTCATTACACACAATAATAATTATGTGTCACAAGAGATACTTGTAGACACAGATAAAATTAACCTTTTGTCTGAATTTCAGAAATATATAACAGACCTTCATTTCCACTGACAGACCACATACTTAACAAAAATATCCATAAATTATTTAAAAAAAGTATAATTCAGTCATGATCTAACCTTGGTGCTAACAGAAATCCTGTCTGAAACCATACACAAGACAACAGTGATTTACCACAGAGTCTTTTGAACTGCTAGAAAAAATTCCTTTTGTAATTGAAACACTGAGATTCCATCTATGTTGCACATATGACATATACTGCATATCTGCCAACACATTTTGGTATAATGCCATACTAAACCAGTTCTAGGATGCTGGGTGGTCCCTTGGGTCAGAAAAAAGCATTTTTACTTTTCAGTAACAGAGAGAAATGCTTCTTAACCTGTGTAATAAGTCTATGGATTTTCTTTAGTTTCCTGGATTGAGCAAAATGAACCTAAAAGCTATGAGTTTAATTCTTCATGTATTATTCTTATAAGATACCAAAATATGGTATATTTTAGTGACCACAACAAAAAGCCAAAATCTTGCAACGCTGTGCAAGAGAAGAAGGGTGAACTGCATGAAAGTACTGCAGGTAAGGGTAACTCTCTTCTTTGATTATGTATTAAAAATGGACAGTCAGAAACCACTGGTAAATCAGATAAAGGCTAAAAGAAATAATCTGTTCCTAGAATCACAGAATATCTCAAGTTGGAAGAGATGCATAAGGATCATTGAGTCCAACTCTCTGCTCCTCGCAGCACTGCCTAAAACTACCTAAGAACCACCTAAAACTCCTTGGGAGGGAATGACTCTAGTTCATTGTAATTGTGGGAGAATTGTACAATTTGAGCTTCCTCTGTCCATTGAATGGAGAAAATAGTTACCTCAGGAAAATATATCCCATCCAGTTAAGAAAAGTTTGATTTAAATAAGCAAGCTCAAGACTTAAAACAAATATAAGTGCTTTTGACAGAACATGTAATTAAATTACAAAATGCGTGGCCACAGGATGTTGTTATGGAAGTGTAGATGGCTATTTTTACATCCATGAAAAGCCATCAGGGGCTAATATAAGCTAATATAAGCAAAGATGCAAACATGAACTCTGCCTCAGAAAGTCTCTAAACCACAGCCTTCTGGAAGGACAGAAGGCTTCCTGAAACACTGCTCTAGATTTGCGTGGCTTCTGTACTGGGTGCTTTAGACTGCTGCTGGCAGAGCAAAACAGACCTTTGTTCTACTCTGCCACGTCCACTTTGTGTTCGCAGTTTTTATATTTTTTTTATATTTTTTTAAAAGTACAGAAAATAAAGAAATAGCTTATTTGAAATATAAAACAAAAGTTTTAGATCTCATTTTCATCTGAATTCCTATTAAAATCCTTTTTAAAAGAAAATAAATGGTGATCAATTTACTATTTCTCATAGTTCTGTTACGGAGGTAGAGGTAGGCAGTAGGCTGTTTTCTTACCAAAGAAATGTGCTTCATTCTACAACAAAACCACCAATAAGGTGAAGCAGCAAAATTTAGTATTTTATGTACTTTCAATGTACTGAACTCAGTGGGATAAAAGGAAGCTAAAGCAACAGCCCAGAAACAAAGAAACATGGATCAGGCACTTCGGGGGGGGTTAAGGAGGGTGGTGGGGAGAACATGTTTACATGTCAGTTAATAGTATAATAAACAAACGTGACTCTGAATGCTTTTCAAATAAAGTAATATTATAGCCAGCCCTTTTTTTTCCCCTGAAGAGCACTCCTGATCTGTGATGTTACTGAAATGATGAAGAATTCAAACCATTGCTAAATCCCAACTTAATTTTGTGACTTCAAGTATAACTATTTTTGAATTGGAATTTAAATTGTTTATGTGTGTGTGTACACATATGCAAACACTTCTGTATTTAAAATGTTGACAAGAATTATTCAAACTAGAAAAGCTCAAATGGCACTATAATAGTATTATCAAACATATGGAAGATGACTGTTACAGAAAACATTATTTTTTTTTTATGGAAAGAACTTTCAAGGCCTAATGGGATGATGTGGAAACTCAGTGCAGAACTGGCTATTTGAAGTGAGTGTTGAGCGAAGGATGCTTCACAATGACTTATTTCTGGCTTAGGACCAATGCAAGAGAGCCACATTATGATAGCTGAAATCAGCAGGGACATGAAAGATAGAGCACTTGGCTGTTCAAGCAAGAAGGGAGTGCTGTAAAGGTATTTTTCATGAGTCACACAGCTTTGGCATCTGGTTACCGCTTTAACTCCTGATGAGGTTTATAGCACACTACATGCTCTTCTCTCTCTAGAAGACCATTATTAATCAATTTGAAAAGGGACATTTTCTCCTTTAAAAACTTCTGTATTATTGCAGGAGATACTAACTTGTCTTACAAATAAATAACAAATATTTATTGCAAAAACATATGATAGAGTTTGTTGAGCACATAGACAAGGAATTCAGTTCAATTCATTATTCTGCCAAAGGAAAGCTAGAGGACCAGGAAATAAAGGTATCTCATTTTATTCAAAGTATGCCAATACATGTTATATTGGAGACACAGAAGACACTGGCTATTTCTGTCATTTCACTTGCCTTTGGGTAAGACTTCAGAAATACCCTAAAATCATGGAGAATACTTGAGCTCAGATGGAGAATATCTGAAACTCTGCCAAGGACATCCAAAACAATGTGTGAACTACTAACAGTATTTTCTAAAGACATATGCTCAGTTTGACTTGGAAGGTAAGTTTGAAAACAAGTACCACAGGTAAATGCGAAAAGAACAGCGCCTGTTTTTTGTGTCTCCTCTCCTCTCTCCCTATCACATCACTAAATTAAATTTAAGCATGCCTGGCCACAGTGCAGAAAAGACTGTATTTTAGCCTCAAGGTAAGTAATGAACTTTTAATATTAAGCACTAAATTACAAGTTTCTTAAAATAGTTTCCACAATACCTGAAAGGCATCCTGATGTTCATTCTTTCTGCATATTTGCACAGCGTCTCCCATGGACAGTGAATTTTAACAAACATGATATCACTGTTTGTCACAGCTGGCTGTAAAGAGTGGTAACGAACAAATACATATTAATAATTCAACCCTCTATGGCATTCACTTTTCTAAAAGCATTCTTCAGGGTCAAATTCTGCTTTTAGGCCTGAAGTGGCCATGCAAGTCAGAAAACACTGTAAGTGGTCTGAGCTAGACAAAGGAAAATTAATTTGTTTTTTCTCAAGAGTAAATCAGTAAACTAGTAACTGTGAAAAGGAATCTGTATGACAGACACAGCAGAAGTAGAGCCTGGGTTTGTTTTCCTTTCTTTTTATATTAATACTGTCATTACTGATATCCCCATCACAACAGCAACAATTTAACATGCTTGTGAAATGGTTCTAGATAAAGGCATCTGCCCATCATTTCACAGAAAGAAATTGAAAGTTCCTGAATATCCACCACACTTCACTATCACACAGCAGGGAAGGAAAAAATAAAATGCAAGCAAAACCACAATTTCCTATAATTTATTTTTGACAATGCAAAGAACACCTTGGTTTTAATATTTATTTGGAAGACTGATTGTGAGCACCTAGACATGAAGACTAATTAATCTCTATGGTGCCAGCAAGCGTATTAGAAGCCTTGGAATTTTGGGAGAACAAACTATAACAGATCAGAGTCAAGATGACAAAATTATCCCCCATGCAACTAAAAAAAAAAATATATATTTTTAAAAATCCCTTCTAATACTCAGTTTTTAAGTTTCGGTATTTAAAAAAAAAGGGAGGAGGGATCTGACAGTGAAAGTTTGCACTTTGCATAAAATATGAATTTAGTTTTTAATACTGTTAGTATAACAGGCCTTTTTTTTTAAAATGTATTCAAGAAAATTCAGAAGCCTGAAGAGCAGCACTTAAAATGTAAACTAGTCTAACTGAAAGAACCCAGTGCAGATTAAACCATGTAAACGAGAGATAGATTAACTTGACATTGAAAATCTTTACGCCTTTAAAAACAGAGACATTTAATATCATGCATTCTGCTGAAAGACACAGAGGCTATATATTAAAGCAACAACATGAGTTACTGAAGCTTCTTCTGTTTTGCAAGCATAAGGAGCTGGAAGTTTTCCCTCTATACCACACTACATCTGCTCCAATTTAAAAAGGGGTTATATTTCGGGGGGTACACACATGTGTGTATATGCATACAAGCATGCATCCCCAAAACATGGTAAACACACACTATCAAACAATTATTATTATTAATTTAATAGCCTTAAACAAAGCCTGACTGGAAAGGCTTGTGAGAGCATCAGGATTCATTTATAAATCCAAAAATGTACAAAGGTATTTTTTATACCACATAAGCTACAAGACTCACCTCTCGTTCTAACATCAACCCTTCTGCTCTCAAATTCTTTTCAAACGTGCTTCTTTTTTCTACCTGTGGACTTGATTTTTTGTAGACCAAGATATAATCAATGCGTTTTTTGCCGTCTTTGAAGAAAAGGCCTGATGATGCCATGGCATCAGTCTGGAGAAGATAAAGTAAAAACACACTAAATGTGGCATTCATAAAGATAAAGAGCCCCATCACAAATTCCATGTAACACTGCATTTCCTAAAGCATGGAAATGTCCTCATATCCACAGGATTAATATATAAAGAACAAGTCACAAGAAAAAGGTAGTTCATATGCATCAGTTGCTCAGGATTCCAAATTTATTAGAACAAACCAAAATAAAGTAGCTCCACAAACTCCATATTGTAGTTATTTCTTTCAGCTGTGGAAAAAACTGAAAATTATTGTATGTTATATATAGATATAAACTTCTGCTAATCCTTACCTTCCAGTAGAAATTAATAACATTTAAAGACAAGTAAATTAAACCAAGTTTCCCAGCTTTGTACCTGATCAAATTTTAAAGAACAAAACTTACTAATATTTTCTCCAAAAGAGAAATAAATCCAAAAAATGAAAACAGAAGCACTATTAATTGGAATGTTTTCCTGGATATTCCTATTGAAGTGCTTTTTCAGTGTCATGTTAGCAATGTTTAAATCTTTTCTAGTTCCTTCCCACTATGCTCGCAAACACCAGGGATTCTCTGACCTTGATATGGAAAACCCCGCTTTACATGCTACCGCTGAAAGCTCATTTTGCATGATTCAGAATAGACAGTGACTACATCAACTACTGTCAGACTATGAAAACTCTGAAATCTGGAAAGGTAAACTGAGAAACTATCGTCATCTTCTGGAGAATGCAGCACTCATTTTAACACAAACTGTCCAGAACAAGTATGTTAGTCTGAAGCAAGATACCTTACATCCACATATATGAGACCAGAAGTCTATGAATACTGCCTCTTTTAGCCAATTCATCCTATTTTGATTGTTTGATATGAAATGTATAATACTCAGAGTTATAACCAGTAGTCACACTCTCTATTGATAAACAGAACCAACTGTTAGTGCACAACAGCAACAGTATGAATACTGGATACCAGCTCACTTGTTTCTATATGAAAGGTTTTTCTTACTCCCACATAACCTTACTGCCAATTTTCTACATATTTAGTGCTTCTGAGAACTCCTCAGTCTGCAAAAACTAAAGTTTTCTAACAAGACTCTTCTTCTTTCTCTCCCAAAGCACAAACCAAGGAACAGTCTTTCTCAGACCACCTGGTGTTACAAAAAAGTGCATCATCACACATCTAGGAACATTATTTGAGTACATTAAGCTTCAATTTAAGTACAATTAAGCTTCTTTTCCCCCTCAGCAGCTGGTGATGGCATCAATTGTCTGTCTTTTCCAGGTATTACTTTTCAAAACTAACCATAAAAGCATTCTGTTACCTGCTCCAAGGTACGTACCTGCTTACGTATTTTATTAACAAAATACAAAATGAGTGTTAGAAATCTCAGCTTCATCACACTTGGCTAGAGTTATGCTGTTACCTTCCTACTCTGCTTCAGGTGCAACCATTCAGATGTGGAAGCAATTTCTGTCTTTGGAACATAGGAGAGGTGAATTCAAATCCCTCCAGGCCAAGCTGAAACTAACCTGAGTCTTCTACTACCTGGGTAAAGGTCTTAATTTCTAAGCATAACAGGTGGTATCTTTTTCTTTCCTCCTTGAACTGGCATTTGTCTTCTTCAGAATATTCTATGTGCTTCATGTGCAACTTGCTGTGAGATGTGTAACTAACTCAGGGCTACAGGGCGCAGTGCAGAGATCAGGCACTGGGGCTCTTGGTGCACGAGCGGTGGTTGATCCCTGCCGCGCTCGTCTCCTCCTAGGCCAGGCCACTACTGCCTTTCCTCCATCACAAAATAACAGATAATGTAGAATTCAGAAACCTCTGAATACCTGCTCTTAGCCTAACTGAGGGGAAACGGTATTTTAAGATGGGGGAAGAAACAGGCCAAATCACATAAAATGTAACATGAACTAAAGTAACTAATACATTGTCAAATGTGATTAACCTGAATTTAAGAATCTATCTAGAGTCAATTATACAGATCACTTATGTGCAGAAAAATTCTAAAAGCTAAAAAAACCCCAAAGAAACCCAAACTACTAAAGCTAGAGAAAAGTGGAACAAAGGCAGAGAAGACAAGATGTCCAATGTAACCAAAATAAACAATATGGAATCTGGAAAATAAACAGGAGAAATGGACAGACACAGGAATAGTCTTCCAATCCTAAATTATTTTGGAAGTTTGTTGAGAACAGGAAATACCCTTTCCTTTTGCTTGGCTTTTGACTTCATATTTTCCTTTTTTTATTCCCATGAGAATTTAAGTTAAATATAACAGGGGAAAAAAAAAAAAAGAAAGTAATTTATCAACATACCTATACTCAATTTAGTCTTTATACATTATTTTATTTCTATTTATGTCAAGATATTCAGATAAATAGTACCTGGAGTCCAAGGTAAGGTAGCCAAGATTGTTAACCAAGATTATCAGTGTACCGAATATAGAGTCTGCCACCCCTTCTAAGAATTCTGAATGGGGATAGCAGTAAAAACATTAATTTTTATTCTTTTTTAACCTGTCATAGATGTAATGATCTACAGATACAAGACAGAGAGGTTTGAAGGTGAGGTAGTGGATGAAAGATCTGAAAGTGCGAGTTTGAATATGCAAGTTTTTGAATACCCAAACTTTTTTCAGGTTCAAGACACAAGGAACTTGCTCTTCAGCAATGAAGAATTCCAGCACAAGTATTTCACAAAAGCAGATGAGAGCAGGCTTTTGTGGTCCACGAGGCAAGCAAAATGACATTTAAAAAGCCTGGCCAGCATTCACCCAAAGGAGAGACCTGGAACTCCTCTTATACAGTTTCTGCTTGCGCATTTACTGTACAGACATTATGCAAATTAAATCTACCTTTTTGAAATATACTTCTACCTTTCTTTGGATTATTATTTGTAGCCTTTCTTTCCTCATTTCTAAAACATCTGCTTTTCTTCAGTCTTGGAAAAACATGTTTTCTTTCTCAGATTAACAGCAGTATGCAAATATGCCCTCAGATTCATCTGCACCGATTTGGGGGCAATGTTCAATAAATAACGAGCCACGCTGATAGTAGAGAGAAATTTTCCATCTGCTCATCTCAGACCACTTTCGGAGGAGTACTGCCACAGGTTGAGATGCGTGATACTGAAGCCACTTACCACAATCGTGCAGTGAACCCAGCCTACGCTCTATCGATTTCAGGACTGATTCACTTTAATGCTGCCTGCACTTTGCTAGTTTCACTTTAGTGTAACTCTCAAGCAACACTGTGCACCTGTATCAGCAGGAATACCTGTGCCAGTAAAAGACTTTATCTGGTGATTTAGATGTTTTTTCCGTTGATCTGAAGGAGCTCCATAACTGCTAAGCAGAACAGGGAGCACTAATTTGAGTTAAACGTACGAGTCAAGGTATATCGGCCGCTATCTATGCCTAGCACAGTGAGTCAGTGTTTTAGCACAACGGGCATTCACGCAAAAGTACATTTATTATTTATCTGCTGTTTCGGACCAATAAATATCTGATCCATTCTTTCGCCTTTTTCTCGACATAGTGGAGGAGAAAAGCATCAGAAGAAATATTTTGTGCAAAGCCCTTACTCTACTCTTTTTAAGATTTCCTGTTTCACCTGTAAAACATGTATAGAAAGGACTGATCAATGCTTTTTTTTTCTCTTTCATCTTCTTCATCCTCTCTATGCTCTTAGTTTTCCACATTTTCTGAAACAGTATCCACCCGATCAGCTTTCCTACATTTACACACATTTGAAAACTTACTTGATTTGAGAAATTCCTTTTAAAGTATTGCTATACAGTTCAGCTTGCAAACCCAAGTTTTAACTTCACCTTGTTCTTCCCAAGTCTTTAAATACAAGAACTTTAACTGTTATCTGCTTGTGTACTGAGGCTGTGAAGCACTTCCTTAGTCAACAGTAAACTTGTTCATAATGCAGAATGGTAATACACTGGTTTGCATCAGAGTAAAATATTACCTAAGACTGCCACTACAGATCTGCTGCAGTTCCTTGGTTTTCTTTATTATTTGCCATCACTTTTTGGTTGATTCAAAGCTTGTGATTATTGTAACAAATAACACGACACGCTGCTTCAAGTCTGAAACAGTGTAAAAATCAAAATACTGACATTATCATTCAACTGAAGTTTACAGTTTATACAAGACAAGTTGATCAATTTAACCTAGAAAAAGAAGCAAAAAATGTGATGCAAATATTTAGCAAAGTTATACAATAAAGAAAGTTTATATTTCTATTCAAATCTGGTACAAGAATTTCCTTGGATTTAGCCAACATGGAGGGATTTTTCAAGAAACTATTTTTCAGATTCTAATTAGCAAGCAATGCCCTCTTTACAAAGTGAGAACAGCTGTTTTAGAGGCTCTTTCTCTCCCAATTAATTTAAATAGCACAATTCTCAGAAATTATAACTATTCCAACTCACTGATTTCAGTCTACTGCTCTGCTCTGTAGATTAAGCTTTTGCCAGTTTTTCACCCCATACATAGAAACAAACATTCTAGAAGAGTGAGTTGGAAACTTTCGCAAAACAGTAAGCAAATTTTAGGTTCATGTAAGAGTAAATGACATGGTACAGTAGGCTTCAGGTTTGCGGCATTTTATTAATAGCAAAGCCACTAGCAAATTTTGAAATGTACTGAAAATTAGTGAAAAATATACTGTAACATAATATATCAGTATACTTTCTTTTTCTTCCACTTTATACCAGTGAAAAGTTCAAGTTAATGAAGAATATGTACTACCTAGGTAAATTCAGAAGTAAACTAGAATCAAATGTAGGTACAACATATCTGTCATAATCATTCATTTCACCTTCATTCAACCACTGACAAGCCCTAACAAGGCTAACATAACAGCAAGTACTTAAAGGCTGACAAAATCTCTATAGGCGTATTCATTTTTATAAATTTTAAATTATTATTTACTTGATTGTGAATGTGTGATTTCTAGACCAAATTGTTCTCAGACACAGGCATGACCATGAGGTATCTAAGTGCAGGGAAAGAGCCTAGCAAGGCTGTGGATACTCCCTCTCTTCCTTACTTACAATTCCCAGTCCTGTGGACTCACATGGGGATGGTGCTCGAAAATTATTCTTCTCTATCCCTTTCCCAAGCTCATTTACTCCGTAGTGCAACTTTATCTGTTAATTGCAATTGCATTTCCAGAAATACCTCACTGAACTTTGTTACACCGGGCATAACAGTGACAAAACCCTGCTATTTTTCTAATCAATTAGCAAATTCCCATTGACTTGTCCAAATATTTACAACTTGCGTTGTGCAACAGCAAAACCTCAAGTACATTCCAACCACTATGAAAGGTTGTCTCTAATTTGTTTACACATAAAAGCTCCAGAAAGAAACCTGTCTGGGAGAGAGCATGTACTAAGAAGCACATGTGACATTTCCCTCTACCACTAGCCCAGTGTTCAGCCAATTTCAGCTCAGGTTTCCATGCGTTTGGTAACTTTCCATGGAATTCCTCTTCCATAACTTTGTCCAGCTGCCCCTGAATCCATGTAATCTTTGAGATTCCCCAACACCTTTTATAAGGACTTCACAGCTCATTTTTGGGAGAGCAGCCTCCTTTTCCTGGTTTGAATTTGGGTCAAGTTAGCTTTATTTGATGTTTCATGGCTATAATTCTACAAATATATGTGGTTTCTTATGCTGTGTAGGACCTTATCATTACTTTAATACAATTAATGAAACTATTTGACTCAAATATCCCCTTAAAATTAACTGTACCCCTAAAGTACATTATATAAATGAAAAATTACTTTTTTTTTAAAGTAATCACTATTCTTCTTTGGCCGAACATGTACAGTCCTCCTCTTATAACAGACTTTCTTATGAAACTTCACAATTATCTACCATCAGACATGACCTATTAATAGAAATTATTAATGCAGAGAAAATATTAATATGTTAAGGATAAATATATTAAGATCTTATTATGCATATGCTATATATTGCAATAGTATATTATAGTTTTATTTATATTTTATTTATATTATATTAATAATATAAAATATTGACTATTTTGTAGACTGAAGTTAGATTTTAGTATTCAACCACACTTAACAGCATTCAAGCCAAGGCAAAAAGCTAACGTCTTACAACATTCACCTTCATAATACAAATGGACCCCTTCAGTGAAG
>VZTL01027294.1:1441-14176 GCA_013400535.1 Scopus umbretta | reverse complement strand
CAACCCAAAAAAAACCCCAAACACTGTATCAGTAACCTTACTGTTCACATGAGAAACAGTAATGCAGTTAAGAATTACTCAGACTACATTTAATGACACTATCTCTGCTGTATCTCAAGTTTTCAGCCAAAAGCAGCAGCAGCAAAACACATCAACTCCATCACCTTACAAAAATAATGCAGCCTAGCTTAATTTGAGAGTAGGTGCTCTAACTAGTAAAAGGGGAAAAATCCCTTTAATGAAAAGCAAAAACTCTTCTGAAAGACAGCAATTTGACTGTTGCCAACATTAACTCAGTAAATCTTTGTATTCATTTTCTAGTGGCCTGACCTTTACTTCTTTAAAATACTTCCTAGTAAAATATAGTAGAAAAAATATTACTTTAGATTCTGTTTGTTGCCTACCATGTTCCATTCTTAGTTCAACTTTAAAAATAAACCAAATAAATAACCATGTTTCTCCTTAAAGAAAAAGCATGAAAATTCTGAACGAACTTTCCACCTCGAAGTA
This sequence comes from Scopus umbretta, assembly GCA_013400535.1. Lineage (NCBI taxonomy): Eukaryota > Metazoa > Chordata > Aves > Pelecaniformes > Scopidae > Scopus > Scopus umbretta. The sequence goes on along the minus strand of VZTL01027294.1, from coordinate 13,666 downwards.
CACAACACCATTTCGCCTAACACAGTGTTAGAAAATCTGTGCTCCATTCTGACCTGCTGTCATACAGTCTATCTCGCCCCTCAGCAAAGTACCACATCACCACAGGACTAATGGAGAAAACGCATGGACTGCAAAGCATTTCAAACATCAACACTAAACAGATTCCAGCTACCACGTTCACACAAACATTCCCATCTTTAAAGAATGCTAGCATATATTAGGTGAAAGGACAGGAAATCATGCAAGACATAAATGCCAGTTGCTGGTACATCTGTTCAGCTGAACAAATATGAACAATGACACAGTTTACCAGAATTGGAAAACCCTGAATCAACTTTGACTAAAACCGAGGATTTCTCTGGGTTCTGTTTGGTTCTCCAGGTTTTCATCAAACAGAAAGACATGCTTTTTATATGGGCATACCTACACAGGATTTTGCCTACTATTAAAAAGCAAAAGAAAAAAGCAACATCACAGCATGCAGTGGCCAGCTTCAGCACTTCTTGACAATACAGTTGCTGGAGACCATTATGCCCACAGGAATCCAGTTGCCTTCCTTTTCCCAGCTGCAGATCATGTTTTGTATTATACAATGTTTTGTGTTATACAATGAGTGTGTTCAGCAGCTGCTGCTAAACTGCTGTTGAAATCCGTAACTAGAAGATAAAATGATTAAGCCTGCCTTCAGCCTGAAAAGAGACTTGTCTACATTTAGGCTTTGATTCCAACAGGTTTTGTTAGTCATTTTGCACAGGATAGAAGGGGCTAAAAAAAGTCCAAACATGTTTACTCTTTTTTCCAGGACTGACTACCACTAGCAAAACGCAGGCCTTGGTCTACCTTAACACATTTACAATCATCAGCTGGAAAAGACCATATATGCTGAAAGTGAAAAGTACACTGGAAGTAAGTTTTAAAGCCATGTTACTCAGACGCATTGAGTCGCGAGAGTCTTGCCAAGGCACTCTTGGGCCCACAGCACCCACTCTAGGACCCACAGAGCTGCGCTCTGCAGCTGCGTTTCACACACAGGGGGTGAACAGAAGATACTGGACAGGTCAGGAACAAAACGCACAAATAACTCACTTTTCCCCCCAAAAAAATCACATGGTACAGCAGTGGCAAAACACTACTTTCTTACTTTCAGCAGAAAGCAGAAATTATCTCTTTTGCAGAAAAAGGCTTATCTATATTTGCTCTGTTAATGACTGCAATCTTCTGCCCCTTATGCAATGAAAGGTCTCAAAATTAGAGATTGTGCTCAACATTGACATTTAAATCAGTATTTATAAATTCAAATTTGATCAATTCAGCTGACCCCACAGCTTACTGGTAATATACTCCACTGATGTGGAAGAAAGGTTCAAGATTTAGGGCAAGGGTCACACTGGAAAAAAATCAGACTGTCTAGAGATCAGCAAGGTAAATATTAACCCCATTTGTGAAAACAGCGTAGTCAAAATGAACGCTTTAGTTTTCACTTCAGAACTGTAGTTGCACGTTTCTCTCAAGAAGCTGAAATCTGATTCTTTCCTACAAGGCTTTTAAATGCCCTGAAAAATTTGAGAGACCACACTAGTGTCTGCAACTCCCGAAGGAAAGCCCATTCTAGCTTAGGGAGCCACATTCTCATGATCTTTTGTCTTTGCCACTATTATAAACCTAAACATTACTCTTCATGGGCCTTCTCAACACATTTCGTATCTTGTCTCCTGCTTGTCTGCCACACTCACTGCTGAACTGCAAAAGGCTGCTGTCGCTACTTCTCTTCCTATACGGTAGGCAAGAGGACACCCCCACCACCAGCTGTTGCACATATCTTCAATTACCAGTGAACACACCAAATCAAGAAAAATTTATTTCAACCTCTCCAAAGACAATATGGCAAAAATCCCATGATCTTTATTGATACTACACTGCTCTCCCTGCTGATGTTATCCAGTTTCTCTAATTAGCTGCAATCTCAATTTTGAGTATCCACTGCAGGGAAGACAATTTTTCTTTGAGGATTTGAATGCTCTTTTTAAGTATTCCTTTCCTTATCAGAAAGGGATCGTAACACAAACATTAGCAGTCTGCAATTTTTATTTTCATCATATATCTACTGCATCAATCACTGGTCTAAAAGCTCTGATGCAGGCAGGAAGCGGATGTCTACCAAGGACCACCCTGAGGCACAACCACAGCTTCCTAATACTGACAATTTCACGGGAAAAATCCTTGACAAAACAATGCAAATGACTAGACCAGTGCTGGGCCACTGCGTATAAGAATTTGTGAACTCCTGACATGAAATAAATCATTGTTTCGGCCTAGGCAAGGTTTTCAGGTAAAAAACACAGCGGACAGAAAATCCTTCTTACCTCCAGAAAGCAAAAATATAAGAGTGATAAATCCTTTTCCACAATTTATATCTTTACTTGGTCTCCCTGTACCTGCTAGCAATAAAGTCAGGTGTGTTTTATAGGTTTTGTTTGGACTACTAACATTCTAGGTAAAATGAGATTAGAACCCAGATAATCTTTTGGTTTATTGCCATTTTATAGCCAATTTCATCCCCCTCCTTGTCCAATATGGCAGATAGATTGTTCCAAGTCAAACTACAGTAAATCAGATCAGCAACTGTATTAAGTTTGTGCAAGCATTACATTTTTTTGAATTCCCTTTTACCTTTGACGGATAATCCTATTTATACTGTCTTAATAATGTCTAACAGGGTAAGTGAAGGTTATTCGAATTTATAGCTCTATCAAGTATGTTTGTCTGCAAGTTTCTGTCAAGAAATATATACTAATTAATGACAAGAACTTTCGAAAGGCACAGAGATTTCTTCTGTGACTAGTCTCAAGGACCCCACCCCACAAATAAAAAAGACAGGACTAGGACAAACACCTTCAGTTATGCATTTACTCAACATGAAACAAAAAGTTAAAGAGCAGCCAACCATAGTTTCTTCTCTAAACTTTCTAGCTGTTTTTAAGACAGCAGGAGGCAACCCAATCCTTAACAGAGTCTGCAGTAGGGAATAGTATAAAAAATTCCTCCTAGTTCCTATACTGATTTATAGGAGTCATCTGACAGGCTAAGTCCAGCAGCTTTCACCTTCCCTGCAGTCACACCACCGAGATACTCAAGTAAGGGCAAGTACCAGTGTATTTTCCATGGTAATTTCAATAGTGAACATAAGTATATACAGAAAAAATTGTTCTCTTGGGGAGAAGAAAAAATCCCTGTCTTTGATGACACAATCTTACTTCAGTATGGTTAAAATACCTCCTAGCACTGGTTTCCCCCCAACTCCAGCTTGTGGTAAACATTTCAAATTCTAGCCCACAATTCGGTTCCACCTCACCCCTTTTTTTGTGTCCACACTATGCAGGTATTTCACACCTAAATGAGGATGTATGTCCACTAATTTAACCATTATCTTAAGACTGACTGTACATTTCTGTAATGTTCTTTTGCATACATGGGGGCATCTATGCTAGCCAAACAATTTCTAATACTATTTCTACCACAGCTATTTCTATTTTTAATCAACTGGGAGGTAAGCAAGCACCATTCGGATGGAGGCCACACATCTGAAGTAACAGCTGCAAACATCTAATTATAACTTGGTATTACCTTCTACAAAACTAAAGTTTTAGTAAGGAGAAATGGGAGTACTGTGGATTTAATTTGTTTCTGTTTTGGGGTAGAAGGTTATAAAACCTACCTAATACAATGAATATTGCACTACTGACAGACTGTCTTGTTCAGAAGACTATTTTTGTAAGGAAGACAACCTTAACTTGCCAAAGAGAGATTCTGTTTGTCATATCTGACTGCAAACTATCTTCTGCTTCTATTTATACATCTGCTAGACTCTCTAACCTTTGGTAAACATAACTTTCTAGCCATCAGTTGGCCATCAAATCAAACTTCTAGCAGCTGTTGCCAGAGTGAAGTGCTAGGGCATAGTACTTCTTTCTCAGCACTACCCTGCCTCCTGTATGATTTCTTTTTTAAATGAGCGTATCCAGTGATGAACAAGTTACAGTAATACCCTAACTCTTGGAGTAGACTCTTCAATTTGTGTTGAGTTTATGGCAAAAAGCAAGGCAAGTGTGAGAATGCATGTGGGTTTAAAACATACTTAAGATGTAGCCTAGCAAGATATACAACAGCATCTGATCCATCTGTCCATCTATTATTGATAGCCATATGTAAGTAAGTATTTTTACTGAGGCTTCCCACCTATTTAAGACCATCAGTATAGGCTTAGCAGTTAGAGACATGGCTCCCAATAGCAAACTATTTCTTTACAAGTCATGAGTCACTGAGGTAGAGGCAGAGAAGACAGTTCTAGAAAATTTTTATCAGCTTAGAAAGTAGAATATGTGCAGCAGTGACTACTGTAACTCCAGAAGTGACTTCACAAGCAAGAAAGTCTGTTTTTTAAAATCTTTATTTACAGATGCTGCAGAAATTGTTCAGTATGAGTTGAGGAAAGATTACCATGCTCTGTAACTAATTGATAAGGTACTAACATCAGAATGACTTAAAAACAAACAAATTCTGTCTCTGCTGAAATGTCCCCTCTCTTCACTTTGAGTGAAGCTTGGAGTTTTTTATTTGATTCATTCTACTATCAGTCTTTTTTCCAAGCTAACAAAATTCGAAGTAATCTTCACAGCTTACTGTCCGGTTTTCAGCTGGGATAGACTTAATTTTCTTTCTAGTAGCTGGCATAGTGGTGGTCTGTTTTGGATTTAGTATGAGAACAATGCTGAAAACACACTGATGTTCTAGTTGTTGCTAGGTAGTGTTGACGCTAGTCAAGGACTTTTCAGCTTCCCATGCTCTGCCAGGGGCACAAGGAGCTGGGAGGGGGCACAGGCAGGACAGATGACCCAAACTGGCCAAAGGGCTATTCCATACCACCTGATGTCACGCTCAGTACAGAAACTGGGGGGAGTTGGCCTGGGGGCAGCGATCGCTGCTCGGGACCTGGCTGGGCATCGGTCAGTGGGTGGTGAGCAGTTATATCACTTGGGGTTTTTTTCCCTTGCTAGGTTTTGTTTCTTTCTCTCTCATCGTTCTCTTTTTCACTACAGTTTTTATTACTATTATTTTATTTCAATTATTAAACTGTTCTTATTTCAACCCATGAGTTTTCTTATTTTTATGCTTCCAAGTCTCTCCCCAACCCAATGGAGGGGAGCGGGAGGGGGAAGGCAAGTGAGCAGCTGTATGGTGCTTAATTGTCTACAGGGGCTAAACCGCAACACTTACCTACAAGTGTTCCCAATTTATACTGGCAGCCTATTTGGAATATTACATATTGAAACATAACAAGAGTTTGAAAATAGTCTGAACGCTTTCCCCTACAACTCCTTCTCAATCTCCATGCTCCCATATCAAATTGATTTTTATTTGACTGTTACTTTTCCCAGCTTTATAAATGAGTTTTATTTCGTCCTTCAGATCATTACTCCCGCAGCACTTACCTTTAATGTTGTCTACCTGTGTTCATATTTGTTACCCACAAAGAAGTTCTAGCAAACAAATTACCCAGCAACCCTTTACATTAAGCTTCTGTTTCAAGACACCACCAAGTAATGTAACATATACAGCAAAAGATAGGTAGAGACTACATCTATACTGGTTTTTGTACGTCTGAGAACAAACCCTGCTCTGTGGGTCAAAGTGGACTAGTTAGCACGCACAATGTCTCAGCATCTTTTGTACCTTCTATACTACTTACCAGCTAGAAGAGGCTATGCTGAAAAGGCCACTTGAGAGCTTTGCATCACTACAGAGCAGGCAGAGACTAGATGCAGCAAGTACCACACCCTTCAATCACAGAAAAACTCATGATGGAAAGGACCTCTGGAGGCCATCTGGTTCAACTCTACTCAAAGCAGGGCTAACTTCAACATGAGATCAGGTTGCTCAAGGACTTTGTCAGTCAAGTTTTGAGTAACTTCAAGGATGGAGAACTCTGGGTGCACTCTGGGTAACTTGTTTCAATGCTTAAACACCTTAATTGAGAAAAAGAAATTATTCTGCCTATTCAGATTTTCACTTCTGGCAACCTGTGAGTATTTCCTCTCATCTTTTTGCAGCGCACCTCCATGACTAAGACTGTCTCTCTCTATATATCCATCTAGTAAGCAGCGAAAGACAGCCATTAAATCCCACCTTGGCCTTCACAATGCTACGCAAACCTAGCTCCTCAGCTCTTTCCTATACATCATGAACTCCAGCATCTTTCTTGTACTGGAGGCCCAAATCTGGATATAGTTATTTCAGATGCATCTCTGAAGGGTCAATTAGAGGGGAATAATCATCTCCCTCAACCTACTGGCTATGCTTTTTGATGTTACCTATTTTCTGCATGCCCTGTGATTAAACCAACAAATATATGAAGGTTCTATTCATACCTCCAGCAGCTGTTTAGCATTAGTTAGGTAAACATGCTAAATACTCCCACCACTGCCTGTTGCTGCTCATTCTGCTGTCAAATGGTCACTTTCACACCTAAAACATGACACAAGGCAAACCAGTACTGAATGGATGAAGGAAATACTTCCTCCAATACCTGAAGAAAACAGAGTCCTTTCTCTCACAGTATTTTTGTTACTCCTCTCTCAGATACAGGTTATCAGTCTCAACTACGTCCAAGCTTGACCCAAAAAAGACTGAAGAGACAATGTTTCATAGGTGGGACTAATATAGGAACCTAGAACCACCACCAGCTGTAGGCCCTAAAATGGAGACTCAAAGAGAAATCTATAGAGAAGAGGTTCATCATCACTGAAGCTCAGCTTTCCCTGACTTGCATCAAATCAATCATTCAATCATAAGCTTAGACATGAGCTCATAGCTGGCCAAGTTCACAGCACCATATCTTTACAACTCCAGTATATTTTGCTGGCACAGGCCAAGATCCTCTCCCTTAGTCTCCATGTCAGAAGCCAACACAGTATGTCCCTTGCTGCTTTGGGTCACCCAAACCACTAACTCACAAATGCACTTCATCCAGATTCAGGATGACCTGCAGAATGCGTGCCGACATGCAAGTGGATCACCTGTAGTCAGATGACCACAGGTGGAGGAACTTCTGGGCAAGTCGTACCTCAGTGTCCTCTGAATCTTTGCTGCTGCTTTCACGAGATACACTGCCTTGCTTCCAAGTTGCCCAAATGGAGATGTTCTCCCATACCCATGAGGTTAGGTGCCAGACATAGGAAACCCAGAGACCAGACACACAAAACAGAACACCCCTAATAAGGCCACCAGGATGCTTTCCTAAGCACAAAGCCAGTATTCCTTTATCAGTCTTTGATGGTCTTTCCCCACCCCCCATGTCCCTGATACAGCCAACAGTCTCTGCAAGCTGTGCAGCCTGGGCTTCCATAACATCCTGCCACCTGGGCAAACAGCTGCTACACAGGAAGGCAAAACAAATAAAAGGGATCCCACCACTCTTTACAAAGCCAAGAGACAACATACCATTTCAAAGAAACAAGTTTGTTTGGTTTGGGGTGGGGGTTTTTTTGTTTTGTTGTGTTGGGTTTTTTTAAACTAAAAAGAGCTGAATCAACAAGCTTGAAGAAAGGCATGCCAGCTCTGTTGATGGCAATTTGCCATCTTCAGTCTAAAAGCAGCAGGCAAAGTAGCTCTTGCTTTAGGATGGCAACAAGACCACGAGACTGCTGGCTTCTAGGCACCTACCCCTACCCACAAGGAGCAACTGGCAGCTCTTCCTGAGGCTCTTCACTGGCAGGTGAAGTTCTGCCAGTCCTGTTGCCTTTCTACAGCTTCCTACTTCTGGAATTACCTGCAGAGCTGACTCTCAGCCCTGTCCTCCTAGTCTCCATCCACAGAGCTTTGTCCCCAAAGTGCCAAGAATGCCGTAAGAGCAATGCTCTGCAGGCCCAAGCGTTGGAGAGGGCTGCCAAGAGGGCACTGCAGCAGGTGTGTCTGCAGAGGTACACAGAGTAAGCAGGTTTAGTCTTTGATAGGGCTTGCAGGCAGGCTGCACTGCTGTTGCCTTTTGAGATGACTGGAGTCCAACTTTCCCAGCTGGATTCACAACTTTGTAAGAGAAAGCTGTAGGCTTGAAAGCTGTAGGCTTTTTTCATCAGCTGCATTGCAAATTAACTCCTCCAAGCAGAGTGACTGGTCAGGTTGTCACAGCAACTACTGGTGAAGGTCCCTAATGCCACACAAGAAGAAGCAAGAAGGGTGACAGGACTCTGATGACACTCCTACTGACTTGCAGCAGTGTGCAGGTGAGTCTGCCAGAAAAATGCAGTTCAGGAAGTGCAAGTAGGAGTACAAGGGAAAGACAGAGTTTCCCTCTCAGAGGCTCTGTGCTAAGAGCACTTCCCTACTCTGCTTTTGTAGTGATCTGAATGGCAAACACTGAGAATCTCACAGTGCCTGGAGCATGACCTTGGAACACAGACAGGCCTCTGAGGAACACAGTATACCACCCCTGCACTATTACACAGTGCCATATGCCACACTTCTGCCCAGGTAACCTTGCGTTGCTGCTCCCACCGGCACACAACTAGCTGTAGCACCTGCTGCAGGACAGGTTTGTCTTCATTCCCCCTCTTGAGTAGTCTCAGCCCAAGGAATAGTAGTCCAGTACAGCCCCAACAGTCCTGAGCAAAGGTGTTGAACACAGCCCTCTCACTGCTCTCATGTCTGTTTCCAGGGCCTGGCCCATGCAAAGCCGCAAGCTACACCCTCTTTGTCCCAGAACCACAAGCCAATATCCCTACTCCAAAACTCCCTGTGGCAGGGCAGCTGCTGAGCTGCCAAGGGCTATTCCAGATCCTTCCTCCCCTCAGCTGGATCAGCCTAAGTGTGGTCTGAACATGGGTGAATGTGACATTTCCCAGACTTGAGACTTGGAGGCAGACACATATAATCCAAGCCCCTGAGTTTGATCCAGGCACAAAAGATGGGAAAGGCAAAAAGGAAGACGTGGGAAACATGCAGAAATTATTACCTCAAGTTACCTTCATCAGACCAGAGAAGCACAGTCCTCTCAGCTGTAGCAGTTGATTCCAAGAACATAGCAAGGGTGGTGGGTACTGAGAGGTGTGTACAGGTGGCTGTCAGCACAGATGGGTGCAGATGCCTGTCAGAATTAGTTTTATTGTATCACCATGTGGAAATATTACCCACCTAGTGCAAGGTTCTCAAGGAACAGGATTCAGAAGACTACTGTTCCAGGATTTCATCCTTCTCTTGCGTGGACAGTAAGGAATGAGATCAAGTGGGTGATCTGCAGGCTGGTCCATGCCCCTGGGAATTATGAACTTGCAGTTTTTCTCTTCTGTCACACTAATGGCAATGAAGCAGTGCTTCTTGTTTGTCTCCTTTCTCTTCCCTACAGACACATTCTAATCAAAACAAAACACTCAACCAGAGCTATGTTCCTACTGTGCACTGAAGAATTTTCCAGGCAGATGATCATTCTGAAGCTGCTGACAACAGCTGTAGGAGCAGAGGCGGAGGATGATGTGGTCTGTGATAACACACCCCTCCAGGGCATCCACCAGTACTGAGCTGCCAACTGACTTGCTGCCAGTGCATCAGGATGTCCTCCCAGCAACAAAGACACTGACTAAAGGGCAGTGGCTAAGGGCCCTGGAAACACCAATCAAGACCCTTTCTGGTCCTTCTGTCCCAAACAAAACAGAAGTGCAACTACCGCAAAGATTGCTTTGCAGCTATCAGATTGAGGTTTTCATAGCACCATCTACCTTCAGGAAAGTGCATCCAGAAGTACAGTAGAGCACTGTGGTATGGTAGAAAACTGCTGGAGAGCTAGATAAGGGAGCAAAAGCTAGCACAGCTTATGTCCACAGAACTGCACTGTGGTATACATTTTTCCCTTGGCTTTCCACATTAAGGGAATTACCTATAGTGATTCTAGTGTACACTAATGCACACAGAAAGTGACTTATAAGAGAATGGGCTCCTTAAGAGACAGTACAGACTCACTGAAAATTAATTTCTGCTCTTAACTAATACTTTAAAAAAAAATATATATATATACACTTCACTCACTTTTGCCTCTGCATCTTTGCACCCCCAAAACACCCTTCCCCCAGTACCCACAAAGGATAGCTTAGTATTAACAACGTTGTTACAGGCCAAAAGGAATAAATAATACAAGCTGGCAACAGTAGAAGTCAACACAACTAATACTTAATGAGTCAACACAGTTAGCAACAGAAAGAATTGGTCTGACAACAGTGACTGGAGTCATAATTTAGAATGCAAGACAAGACAACATGTTCACTCTTTCCCTTTCTTAAAACCAAGGCTTTTCTTTCAAGACTAGGATTACTACCATTGATCTACTTCAGCCTGTATCAAAGATTGTAGGTAAATATTGCCATCAATTCTGCAACTAGTCTAAATCTAAAGGAAAGCAGAGAACGGGACTTCCTGGAGGTGGCAGTAATGGATACAGAGTTTCATTTTTGCTGGACTCTCACAAAAAGAAGCAAAAAACAGACACAGTTGAACACTTACTGATGCTCTAAAACATGCATTATAGTACATTTTATTATCCTACAGAACAAAAGTTCCATAATAACATCATGCTCACTGAATACCTCAAGCTGTTTTGTGTACAGTTAACAAAACGCAGGCCATTAAAAAGGTGGAACAATCTTACAAACTAACTGGTACTGCTATTACATCTGCTAATATTTTTTGACACCAAAGTTGTTTTTTTTTCTTTTACTCTGAAACTTCGTACTGCAGCTTGAAAATAGACTATGGCTTATTTTCCATATCCTTGCCATTTTTTTTAATTCAAAGAAAGCCTTTTGTTTAAGAATGAGGCAAATGAATTGCACACATTTCAGAAAACAGACATCATGCACAGTAATAAAACCAAAATAGAACACTACAGTTTCTATTTCACTTTGCAGATTAAAAAAAAAAAATCTCACCCCAACTTTTTCAAGAAAGTGCAACAGCTGCCCTTGAATATGAATCTCTCCAGTGCTGAAGTTCAGCTTTAGAGACAGTGATTATATCACCTGCAGACAAGTAATGGTAACTAAATCTCCCAACTAAGCACACAGAAGAGCTTCTCTTTAATAACAAATATTCTGCTGACATGACATTCCATTTTAAACATGGTCCTTCAATAAAGGCACTCACTTTTGTAGCTGCTGGTTCCACTAGTCTCTGACGGTGGCGTGCTGAGCTGAAATGACTCTTCTGAGGTGCCCCTTCCTGACAGTGAATGGAGAAAGGGGAGGAAGAACAGAGAAAAGGGGGGAAATGGATCATGGAGGGGATGGAATGGAGGATGTTGGAGAAGGGAGAGGGAGAGTATTTAACTGAACTGTATTTTTACTAACTTTGTAAAAGCTTTATTAAATTAATTTCAATAATACCACCATACAGATATCAGAAAGAAAATGAAGCTTTTGCTGGAAGCAGCCTCATGAGGCTTTTATATTTTTATTATTCATACACATTTAATGATGCTGTCTACTATAAATGCACATATATACTAACACGTACATATGCCTAATGTGTATCTAGAAATGAAGTTGAAAAACCATTAATCTCACTCTTCCCAAGTAGATACATTATCTTACATTTTCTGTATCAATTTAAGAAGTTACACACAAAAGAACCCAACCCACTAGCCATCCCATCCGTTTTCACACTCTAACCCAAAGACCAGCATCCCCTCTAATAAAATACAATTTTTTAGATTCACATTCTCCATCCAGAGCTTCAAGAGATTATCAACCACCTTATGTTTTAGCGATTTTTACCTAGCAGAGATTAATACCTTTCTGAGAAAACTTGAGAAATAGCAGGCTCACACATGTAAAGGATAAGCATTTGCTCTTAGAAAAAGAAATTTGAAAGAGGGTTCGGATGAAAAAAATAGAAGCACAATAGTCTTCATCACATGTGCAAAATTATTTAGCATAATACCCTACTGCTGCCAGTCTGGATTTGCTGGAGCTTCAAAAGGAGGACTGCCACCTAGGCTTTGAACAGTGCACCATTTGTTTGTCTATTCCTGCTATTTCTTGTGGTTCCCTCTCACTGATTAAAATTGGTACCGAACAACCTCTAGAACAGGGACCAGTCTGTCCCTAAACTTTTCCTACATGGATGGAGCTGCTCGCCTTCCAAGAAAAAAAAATTGCGTCCACATACTGAAACTGCTTAAGTACC
>VZTL01027285.1:18055-37262 GCA_013400535.1 Scopus umbretta | reverse complement strand
AACCAAACAAACCCCCCCTCCCATTACCCTGGGCAGCTGTAGTGGAGTCAGACTGATCGTTTCTCCCCACAGATGGAGAGGCTGGGAAGAGCAACTTGTTTCCTCCCTGCATCAGAAACTCTCCCTTGGTCACGGGAGTGATCTGGCAGGCAGCACCGTTTTCTTCCAGCAGCTGCAGGGCCTTTTGCTGGCGCAGCAGACCATGCTTGCAGGGACCCTGGGAGCGCCTGGCTTCAGAAGGGCTTTGTCTGATAACAGACCTCTTTGATTTCTAGTGATTGGAGCCTTGGTCATCATCTTCAGAAACCCATGGAAAGGTTTTGGGTCTAGACCCGCAAAGGCACCGAGGCTGCCAATTTAGGAACCCAAATGGGAGTTTGATGCTTTTTCTGCTGGCAGCCTGTGATGAAAGCCCCTGCCCTGCGGTGCTATCTGTAAGTATCTGTCATTCTCCACGCTTAGCGAGAGTGGGAGATACAACCTCTGATTAATGCCTCCAGGGAGTATCTGCAATATTGTTTTGCAAGCAATTGTCATTTAACATTAAGGTAAATACCTTGCAGCTATGAATTAGAAAGCCTTTTTTCCCTTCCCTTTGAAAACAGCCTCTTGGCTTCAGAAGCTCTCTGGCTAATGTTAAAACTGCCTCTTTCATCTGCCAGCGCACCAGCCAACCTGCTGGTACCCTGGAGCTGGCCCTGGGCAGCATGTGGTTGCCTGCACTGGGTTGGGTCACAGGCAGAGTGGCTTGCTGCTGGAAGACCTGGAGGCGGGGGGGAGGAAAAAATGGGAAGGAAACTTGGTGCTTCTGCCCTTTTTACCTCTTGTAGGAGGATGCTGGTTAGTTGGCACAGGCTAGTGCTGAGTGGCTGGATATGTAAATGAATTCACTTTCATTAAGGATCTTGGCTATGTGAAAACACCATTAACTCCATCAAGGCTCATCTCCTTTAGTACCTGTGTTTCCCCTGGAGACATCTAAGTTTCTAAGCTAATAATTTTTTTATCAGATTAGTGACTTTTACTTAAGAAAGTAGCTTGATGGGGGAGATACCACTCCTAATGTTTTTCCTTCGTTTCTAAATTATGTGAAGTCTTTTAATTACTATTGCTTCTCTGAAATGTTTAGCTTCCACCTTTGCTTGGTCCTTGTTGCCTCATCTGGTTCTTGTTGATGTAACCCAAGCTGACTAATGTGGCAGCCAAAACCCGCAACAAAATCCTTCCTACCACTCTCTGTGTTGGAAATCAAATCAAATGGTTTTGGTGGGGTCACTGCATCATTCCAGGCAATAATGGTACCAGTGTGTGCCCCGTGCCCCTCTGAAGGTGGTTGAAGTTTTCTCCTATGAAGGCAAACAGTCTCTCCTTTTTCCAGCAACCCCCCGCTCCACCCCCCGAAAGCCAGCAGCGTGCCTTGTTCTGGCTCCTTCAGAGCAATGCAAACAATTACCGTTGCGTGAAAGCCACGGCTGTCCATGCTTTAACAGCATTGCAAATTACACTCATAAATTCAGAGTGCAGCTAATTGTTGTTTTATGGAGTAGATGTTCTTCAGGGAAAAAAATTAATCTGTAAACACTCTGATGCCCTGCTGAGCAGAGGGCTATTTATCTTGGGTGAGGAATAGCCTTCCAGAGTGGTGTAAATACAAGGTGGATCACAGACTTTTCAAGGACACTCATGTTCCCCTGGTGTGGTTCTGGGCAAGTGGGATCTGCAAGAGGTTTTTTAATGTGGGGTTTCATCTGCTGCTAGAGCAATGTGCTCTGTGACTACAGTGTTATTGCTTGTTCTGGAAACCCCTCTGGCCTGGCTGAGATGACGGCTCCCCTGTGCCGCCTGCTGCCCTTGTGAAGGGGAAGGATGCAGTTGGTTTGAAGGATTACACTCAAAGTGGATGCGACTGGCCAGCAGCAGAGGTATAAACCTCATTGTGCAGGGGAAGGGGGATGCTGGGCAGGCTCTGCTTTGTTAATTTGCCAAGATACTGTTACGGTATTTGTCACTATACGGAGGTGCCGTGAGAGGGTTTCTGCCCTTCATTCGTCTTGAGCCTGTCCTGAGGATTGATGGGAGAGCCAGGAATGAGCTGCTCTGGAGTCTTGGCCCAGAGCCCTGACCTGAAGCAGGGAAGTCAGTGGATTTCCCTGTTTGCTTGGGGGTGTCCAGGCTTCCACTGCTGGAATGACCCTAGCTAGGCTTAAGCTTCCCTCCCTTATCGCCCTGGCACTTGTAGGTCAGCCAAAACATGCTGCTTGTCCTGGTGACAGTCCCACCTTCAGAGGCTGCTCCCCTGTCCTGCCCATACCGTGCTCTGCGTGCAAACGCAGCCTTTTGAAAGGCCACTTTGCTTCCCTGAGTGCTGTCGTTCTTCTGAGCCTTTCTCTCTTTATTCCTAATTGGATCCTCTGTACTCAATTGTCTTCATCTGTGGAAATGTTATGAGAATGAGGTTTCAGCACTTTTTTTTTCTTAAGATAACTTATTGTATTTTAATTCTGGTTTCGGTGTGCAGTGACTTGGCAGGATATTGTGATTTGCCGGGAGGCAGAGAGTGGGAGGCTTTATAAATAAAATACCTGCGTCTGTTCCGTCTCCCTTCACGACCAGGGACTGATGTTCGTTATGCCAGGGCAAACCTGGAAAGCTTTCCACTAAAATTTAGGGTAGCACCAGCACGGTGCTGGTGTAGCAGAGATAAGAATCTGACTGCATGCAAATTGTCAAGGCTGTAGCTTTCGGGGCTCTAAATAGACAATGTACATATATTTTAATAACTGTAACCTTCATAGAAAATGCAGTTTCTGCTGAATGCACAGAACGTAAACCTTTATAATAGCTGGAAAGGTTGTTTGTGGTAACTGTTGATATACTGTTTGGACTGGGCTTTGCTTTGCTCCAGGAGGCTCCAGCGAGGCTTTGGAAGGGAATTATGTGCTAATTGAGAATTCAGCAAATAACAGCTTTTAAAAGGTCCTTGTCTAGTAAGGTAAGAGACACCTCTAAAAACACCCTTTCACTGGTTAGAAGCACGTAAGAGAATGTCCTTGTGGGCTGAACAGGACACTTTAATTATAGGCAATAAAAATGCTTTGAGCTTTGCCAATGCTCTGTATAATCAAAATGCTTTTGGCCCTTCCTTGTAGTGCTGCGGTGAAGCAAGTTAAGGACAGGGAAGTTTGTTCTGTAGTTTTCCCCTTCAGTGCATGGAGAGGGCTGGTGGGAGCTGTACTGAGAGCACTGTCTCTTGCCCAAGTCCAGCGCCTGAAAAGGACTTGGGCACTGTAAGGAGCTTTGGTGTGAATGCCAAGGCTGGCATATGCCTAGTGCCACAGTGAGTGTTGCTGGAGAGCCAGTCTGAGGTCTGATACCACGCAAAGTGGGGCCTGGTGGGCAGCGGACCTTTAAACACCTAGCCTGCTTTATTTGACTCCGTGTCAGCTGGAGTGACTCCTATTGGAACAGCTACTCTTTTAAAGGGGACAAACTTTGTAGCCTGTTAAAAGTGAGCAAAAGCATTTCAAGCTTGAGCCAGGCTTTCACGTAAGCAATCTGCCCTTTCCCTTCAGTGGTGTGGAGCCTTGCGTGGGGTGCGCTCTTGGCTGGCAGCCCTGGAAATGCTAATGGTGACCTCTTCTAGGAGCGGGAGAGGAAAGGCTTCCCTGGGAGATGTAGAGCTGTCGCGCTGCTGCTGCCGGAGTCTGAACCTGTTTCAAGAGGAACAGACGCAAAAAGGGGCGAGAACAATAGCAGAGCGCAGGAGTGGCTCTCTGATGGGGACTTGGCTGGCAGCTCTGCTGCTGGAGGACCTGGGGCCTGACCTCCTGTCTGAGCTGAGCTGGAGCACCTCGTCTCTGCTGCTGAATCAAGGGTTGCTCTGTTATGGGGTGAAGGAGGCAAAGGCTTCAATCGGTGCTCTGCTGTAGGTGCCAGGCTAGAGTATGCATGTGTGTTGTTGTGAAAATGCAGTGTATGGAGAGGCCAAGTGGGAGCCAGGTTCCCAGTGATGCTGGCTCTTGGCAACCGGTCAGAATGACTTGAAGGGGAGAAAACCTTCATCCATCCCCTCCAGCCCCAGAAATGATTTAAAGGAGTCAGTTTTTATTCCTGGTCTGAATGTGAGCTTACTCTAAATGTTGAGCGTTACTGTGAGTAGGCTCAGCTATATTTGTGTGTGGTCCCTCTTGCAGCTCTACCAGGGCTGCTCAGGCTTCCACTGCTGTACCTTTGCAGCTGAAACATCTCAGTTGTAACCTATTTTAGCTTTCTTGGCAAAAGTTTTCAAGTAGAGCACAAGGCTTTGCAGGCAGTGCGTGGGTGAATGTGAGCAAAGCCAGCAAGGTGTTCAAATTCAAGTAGGTCAGAAGTGGGAAAGAGAATTTCACAGGAAACAGAAGCATGTATTTTAAGTTATTTTGTTCTAAATGGAAGTCAAATCATCTTTTTCTTTTTTTTTTTTGAAACTCATGTTTTCTAGAACTGAACCTAAAACATAAATCCCTTCCACCATTAAAATATTCAGCCAAACCTTCAGTTTAATCAAAACATTTATCTCTAGTTGGTGGGAGCTGTTCCAAACTGGTGCAATTTAAGCTCATTTCTAAGTTGAAATACATGTGATCATTCATTTGAAAAGTTACTCACTTTTAACATGCAGCTCAGTCCTGTTGCCCTCAACAACTAGCATGAATGCAAGTCAGTCGTTTTAAAAGCAAATGCAGCGCTGTGACCTTGGTAATCATGCAGTCAACCTTTCCACCGGGATTCATCTCCATGCCATGTTGCTTTCAAATACCTGCCCTCGGGCACGAGATTCGGGTGCTTTCCGAGTTGGGGCCCAGTGTACAAACCCTTTGTGAAGTTTATCTGTGGGAACAAAAGGCTCTTTTTCCACTGTCAATGCAGTTTCTGCGTGGGAGTGTTACAGTGGTGCGGGGTGGGGGGGGAATGTGCTTCTGTGCCATCACAAAATTGAATTCATTCTGTGTATTAACGTAGCAAGTGTCATTTTCTTTACACAAAAGAGAAAGTCCAAGAAATAAGAGGTTTAACTTAAGTCATCAATACAAAAGAAATATGCCTCCGGTTGTACCACTGTAAACAAATGAAGCTGGATGTCTATCTAAACAACCAATTGCTCACAGGCAAGTAAATAAAAAACCACTCAGGATGTGTCATTTCTNGGCTGGGCATCGGTCAGCGGGTGGTGAGCAATTGCATTGGGCATCACTTGTTCTGTATATTCTTTTATCATTATTATCATTATTTTCTCTTCCTCTGCTGTCGTATTAAACTGCCTTTATCTCAGCCTGTAGGTTTTAATTTTTCCCCCTGCCCCGATTCTCTCCCCCATCCCACTGGGGGGTGGGAGGGTGAGCTAGTGGCTGTGTGGTGCTTAGTTGCGGACTGGGGTTAAACCACAGCATGGGAGTGAGGTGTAGATCAGCCCAGGAGTTGGAGTGCTGCAAACCGTGCAGCAGGAGCCCCAAGCCTGGTTTCGTCCTTGGCAGCACTCTGGTCACCCTGTGGAAAAAGTTGTTGGCTGAGTATCTGGGAATGCAGACTTAAACAGGATTGTCAGGGCAGTGTCTGTCCACTCCACAGAGTAGGGATCAGCAAGTACAGGGATCTGAAACACCAAATGCCTCCTTGACATTTCTTTGTCACCCCTCCTCAGCCACTGAAACTGCTGGTTTATGGCTGCGAACAGCAGGAAGCACGGGAACAATTTCTCCTTTGACATTTAAATTGCAGACAACATTTCCAATTAAATTTCCCTTTTTTTACTAGACGTTGGTTCAGGTATATTAGCCTCTTCATTTTATTAGGATTATTATCTGTTGTTGAGGCTGCTGGCGATGCAGAATTTGTTGACATTTTGGCAGAAAGGTTTCTGAAAGCATTGCCTGCTCTTAACCTTTGGGAGCGCGTGGGACTCTGCTGTTGGGCATTTGCCAAGGCCATGGCTGTCTTAAAAGCTCTGCCTCTCTGCTGGGATCTGCAACCCCAGCAAATCCAGCACATGTGGGAAATCCCAGGGCACCTTTAACTACCTGCCCCTTGGCTGCGGCTTACAGGTAGGTGGCCGGGCCTTTGGGAAGGATGCACAGGGAAATCCCAGTCTCGCCTCTGGAACTGCCTCCCAGAAAGGTACAGAGCTGAGCCCAGATATTGCCTAATGGCTTTCCTTTTCATCTGTTTCATTCTGCTGGCTGGATGGTTTTCTTTTCCTCATCATGATGAGAGATGGTCTTTGTCAGGGCTCTTAATCTCTGAGGCTGTGCAGATAAACCTACAGACCTGGAAAGACAGAAGAGGAGGAGGATGCGGCTAGTCAGGCAGAGAGAAGGAGGCTAAAGAAAGAGCAGTGGGAGAGAAGTGGAGGGGGGGCGAGAGGGGTTAGGAGCGGGTGAGTTATGTCACATTGTTCATTTGTGTTACTTGTCCTGTTCTCCCAAGCTGTCGTGAATTAGAACAAACTGGATCGGCAGAAACTTGCTGGTCTCCCAGCAGAAGCATCAGGAGATGATGTGCAGGGATTTAGTCATATGATTTTGGTTTTTATTATTTTATTTTCTAGTGCACTGTGTCTGGGGTTTAGCTTGAAATAGCTTTACTGAGAGACCTGCAAGGCAACAGTTGTAGCATTACCCAGAGCGAGCAGGAGATGTGTGGGGATCAGCTGCATGGCTCTTTCAGGCTTTACGACAAGTATGTTGCAGGGATTTTGCTTTGTACAGAGCTGTGTAGTTAAATCCTCTTCAGCTTCTTTATGACTGGTGCTGCTCATGTAAGTTACTTTCTCTTCTGCTAGAGACAGCTCTGCTCCTAGTGTGATAGGAGAGAGGAATGCCCTTTGCTTCGCAGGGTGTTGAGGGCTAATGCAGCCGCCTTTGGTTATTCTGAAGGCATTCGCATTGCAGGAGGAAGAGGGCTGGCAGCTGCTTACCCTAGTGCCAACACCAGTGGTAGTGGTCTGGATCGGATCCGGAAGAGCTGATCTCCGGTTCCTGGCAGGTCCAGAGGCTGTGTGCTAGGTGGGTACATGGGGGGATTCCATTTGAGGCTCCTCAACCATGCACCCTGAGTGGGTGGCTGGGGCAGAGCTGTGGCCCCATGGGACAATATGGATCGCCTGGACATACAAGCTGAAAACGTCCTGGGCTCAGTCAGCCTCAGAAGTGCTTCCTGCCTGGTGTACATCTGGAGGGATGTCACTGAGCATTGTTAAATGCACCAGCCATGCAACACAAGGCCCAGTTTCCTCATCTACACATATGTAAGCTCCATCTAAATGGTTGTTATCCAGGGTTGGACCAGACCCATGCTGGTATTTTTGGCAAATGGGGCATCCATGCCCCCAGGATTGATGCCTGCTCTAATCAAACTCGGTATCTCTCCTGACAGTCCTTTGCCTCTGTATAGCATCTTCCATGTCAAAGTCCCAGAGCCTTTACAAGCCTTAGTTACCTGCCTTTTTCATCACATCCCTGTGGAATAATATAATTCCCCAGTTTATGGACAGGAGCTTTGAGGTGCAGAGAGGCTAAGGTCAAGAGGAGAGATGCATGGAAAATGGTAATACAGGCCAAAGTATTTTGACACTTAAATTCTTTCTGATTCTGAAGGAGAATCAGAAATGCCGAATTATCTGTGCCTTTACAAACTTCCCTAGCCACATATGTGCAGCTCACTCCTTACTGATACAAGGTGAAGAGTAATTGAGAGGAGCACTGCTCCCAGGTGACTCCCTTACAGGGCATGGGACTGTATGACTCTCGGCAAGAGAGGTTTAGGGCTTGAGATGTGTAGCAGGAATGAAATGCAATTTATGAGGGCATAGATTTAAATGAATCGGTTCATTTATAAAATCAACTTCTCCAGGCTACTTAGCTTTTTGATGTCTCACCAGTATTTAATTGTCTTAACTTGGTCTTAATAGAATTATTAGGTTTTATATCTCTGTAGATTTTGATTTATTTCCCAGCTCTCAATCTATTTGCCTGTGGCAACACTTCTGCTTAGCTTTGATTTGTGGGGTGGGAGGGAACGACACACACACGACACGGGGACACACATTACTACACCAGCAAGTTTGTACTGCGTTAGCAAAGGGAACAGTTCTTAAGCAAATCATCTATGTTTTGTGCTGCAGACTTTAAGTGAAACATTGCTATGGCAATACTTGCCACACTGGATGTTATCCTGATGAGTTAATTATTCTCCTTTCCCATCTTGGAAGGGCCTCTGTCCCTCAGTACTGCATAGGGCACAGGGTTTGGGGTTCCCTGCTGCCTTTGGTGTCTCCTCCTCTCTGGTGGTGTGAACGGCGCAGGGCTGTAGGCAGGAAGGGGACAGTGGCTTTGCTGTGGTTATGTGCTGCTTACTGCCCTTGCACAGTGCAAGGGGTTGCTGCTACCAGGTCTGAGGAGCTGGAGAAAACCTTTTCTAAGCAGAGCTGCAAAATGAAGTTTTGAGTCACAGTCGGTGACTGGAGGGTGAAGTGATGCAGGAAGATAAACATTTTCAGTTTCAGTATTTGTGTTTTTCTGAAATGCTTAAGTATGTTTTGAAACGAAGTCTTTGTTTTTGTTCTGTTTGATACAAAATAAGATTTTCTGGACTTGAACCAAGATGAACTTCCCTTCTCACATCTTGCTTGGTCAATGACTAAGTTAAAGCAAACAAAGAAATTAACTCCCTCAACCAACTGCATCCCCAGGCTGCCAAGGTTTTGTCTGGGAAAGGAGAGGCTGGCCCCCTATCCTCAGGGATCCTGCTTTTTAGAGAAGAGGCTGGCCAGCAGCACGTTGGGGAAGGCATCTTGGGACACCAGTGGATTTAGCTTGTAATAACAGCAGGGGTCAGTGACAGCTCTGTCTGTAGCTGATAAGTAAAAGAACAAGCTCAGAACTGCAGGTCAAGAAACAGCAGCTGTCATTACCCTAGGAGCCCTGATAACATTATCTTTTAATAATACCAACATAATACCAGCAGCTGAGGGTAGGGGATGGAGGGGAAAGCTAGCAAACCTGGCCTTGCATTTGGTGTGGACTGTCATGGGAGAGAAGGACGTGTGCCCAGGTGGCTGGGGCACAGGAGGGCTGGAGCACAGTACAGGTGAAGGTGTGTTGTGGTTTAACCCTGGTTGGCAACCAAGCACCACACAGCCGCTCACTCACCCTCCCCCTGCCCCAGCGGGATGGGGGAGAGAACCGAAAAAAAACCCTAAAACCTGTGGGTTGAGATAAAGACAGTTTAATAGGACAGCAGAGAAAAAGATAATAATAATACTAATAATAGAATATACAAAAGAAGTGATGCACAACACAATTGCTCACCACCCGCCGACCGATGCCCAGCCCGTTCCCGAGCAGCGATCGCTGCCCCCCCGGCCAACTCCCCCCGTTTCTATACTGAGCGTGACATCAGGTGGTATGGAATAGCCCTGGGGCAAGCTGGGGTCAGCTGGCCTGGCTGCGTTCCCTCCCAGCTTCTTGTGCCCCTGGCAGAGCATGGGAAGCTGAAAAGTCCTTGACTAGACTAAACACTACTGAGCAACAACTAAAACATCAGCGTGTTACCAGCATTGTTCTCATACTAAATCCAAACCACAGCACTATGCCAGCTACTAGGAAGAAAATGAACTCCGAATTAAGCTGAAACCAGGACAAGGTGGGAGTTTCCAAGCACAGGAGGTGACTTTGCTAGGAAAGATGCTCTGCTGCATGCCCCAATTATTATTTTGTTGTTGTTGTTTCTAACTTTTTTTTCCCCACCCCAAAGGGAGGAGTAGGACCTGTGCTTGTGCCCTGAACTAATGCCACAGCTGCCTGCTAGGAGGAGGAATCCCCTTTGGTTGCCCCTTGGCCACTCTGTGCCTGGGCCAGAAGTACCAGCTGTTCAGGATTGGGGATCTCCTTGCTGCTGAACACCTTGTCTAAAGCTCTTGGAGACAACAGGGCTTTGGTTAGCCTCTGCAGAGGAGGTCCGTGTCCTCAGGGCTGTGCAGCATTTCAGAAGTAGGGAGTTTGTGCAGAGCATTGAAAAATAATGCAAAAAGTGTAGCTTGCCTCGTACTGGATATGTTGTCCCTCTGCCCCCCACTTAAGAAAATATTGCCCTCCAAATTCAATCCTGTAGCCCATTATTCATGAGGTCATTACCGTTTAATTTAATCACCAAATGTCAGCTGAATCCCATTTATTCTGCCAGCTCACTAGAGATTTACCTATTTATTTTACATTTCAAATGAATTGCTCATTATTCTGTCATTCTGGGATTTTATTCTGTAATTTATTTTGTGGGCCCTGACAAGCTGAAAATGAGCCCTGCTTCTCTCTTCTGTCTTGCATGTTAATTGTCAGGCTCACGGTTCAACCGTTCGCTTGCAGGACCGAGGGACCTGACCCAGTATTTGGGGAGGGAAGGGAACCAGGCTGTGTAATCCCACAGCTGCTGTTGCTGATTCAACTGTGACAAGAAGGAAATACTTTTTCTCTTCCCTCATTCCCCTGCCTCTCGGGTCAATGTCAAGGACAAATTACCCTGTGCAATTTGCTACCGAAATACATCACAGCAGTTCAGAGGTGTGTAGCATCCCTTATGGTGTGTGGGTATGGGTGTGGATGTGCAGTTGGAGTCCTGAGAGCAAAGGCTGTAAAACAAAAATGGTGGAAAGAATACACTGGTTTGGGTATAAATCAGCCTTCTGTTCTAATGAGGTTCGGATGAAATGGTCCTCAGTGAGGGACTGTCCTTAGCTTGCCTATTTCTAGCTCTTTTCTTTTTCTTGGTCTCGTTCTTGTCCTGTGTTGGCGCTGGAGCAGACAGTGCTCTGCTCCAGCTAGCAAGGTCCCAGGCTCCTGTGGTGCCCCCTCGCCTGGATTAGGTCTTGCTCTCTGCTGTGGCTCCGCGTGGCTGGGCACACAGACCAGCTCCTTGCAAACAGGTTGTGCTTGTGTGTTTGCCTGGCTACTGAGATCACTGTGCGATCTGAGCCTCATCCGGCCTCTTTCTCCTTCCTTTAGCAGAACACACTATATTATGGAAAACCAATTTTCAGTCCGGATTAGTTCTTTATCTGCCAATTGAGCGCTCTGTGCTATTTCTCAGCTGCCCTGTGAGCTGTTGGGACCCATGGGCCCTGCACATTGCCCCTTTATTATCCAGTTGAAGATCAGCTCTTCTGTGCTGGAGAGAAGACTTGTTAAGGAAATTCACAAGAGGCCAAAGACACTGGCAGGCACTAGAAAGAGCAAGAGGAGGAATTTGGAGGATATGAAGGGGGATTTCAATCTTCAGGCTCATTTCTTGGTGGAATGTAAGCTAAGCATGCTCTCAGCTCAATGAGAGCAAACAGCAAAAAATCCACTGGGTTTGTCTTTGATGCTTTCCCTGACTCTGACACAAATCCAAAGCACCTCATTGATTTTTCTGCTTTTCCCAGCCTGACATCAGCAGTAAGAGATTGCTCCTATTTGCTGGGCTGAGTTATTGTCTGCTGCTTCCAGTGAACTTCCCTGGCAGGTGCAAGAGTTGGATGGGGTAGACCTGTTTGGCGTTTTTCTGAGATGCTGTTCCTGGACACAGTATTTTCCCACCCTTCTCAGCCTGGGCAATCAAGGGCATGTTTTGGAAGTCACTGTTTTACAGGGCTAGAAAAAGTTTGCTTAGATCTGCCTCACCTTCTCTGTGAAGTAAGCTCGATCTGGCCAGGCCACTGCTTGTGTAGCCACACTAAAGTTCTAGGTGCTGTTAGCAGCTCTGAGAGTGACTGTAGTGAGCCTGGGCTCCCTTGCCTGCACGTCTCCACTGCTCAGTCTGTCTCATCTGATTTACTAATATCCAGAGTAGAAGCTAATAGACGTTACAGGGTGCTACTCCCTGAGGGGTAGCTGGCTCTGCAAGCCAGTCTGGTCCAGCTGGGGGGTCATCCATGGTCTCAGCTCCCCTGTGCCAGACCAGCAAGGCCCTGTCTGTGCTGGCTGAGGCTGTGGGGTGGGTGAGCTACCTGAACCAGCTAGCTGCCTCCTGGTGTGTGCTTACACTGTAAGCTGCTTGCAGTGAGAAGCACCTTTCAGTCCTGCTTTGCACAGCAGTTTATGCTGAGGGGAACACGGGCTGAAACAGGGACTTTCGGACATGGCTGCAGTATGAGCAATTGCAAAAGCACCTAAAATGTGAGGAACTTGCTCTGGTGTTGTTCATTGGGAGTCCTCCCTTTTCCTGGGGTCTCAGTCGAGCTTCTGTGCCCTCACTGGGGAGGAAACCTCCCTTACTGACGGGGAGGGATGTGCCTGGTTTAGCACTCCCTCAGTGCAGGAAGGAATGGGGTGGCCAGGTGCTGAGTATTTGTTCTCATGATCATTGGCTTGGAAAGCCTAATTTTCCAACCAGATGTCAGGCATGTTTATTTCTGGATACTTAAGTACTCTTGACTTGGCCCTAACTGAATTTGTGTCCTAGCATTTTTCTTAATTATGCCCTCCGATTCCTCTATGTCAGTGTTTAATTGGAGATTAACTGGGAAAAACAGTGGTATACATCCTGCTAGAGGAAATGGATCATCTGAATGTCTCTTGCAGGCTCTAGGGAGGACCCCAGCTAAATTTTGGCCTTGTCCTCCCCTTTCAAGGTTGGTGTCTCCTTTGCTTCCCTCTCTGCCACCCTGCTGATGCCAGGATTGCTGAATCTCTTGGTCAGCACCTGTCCCAGAGCAGGGTGGCTGTGCTGAGAAATGAGATGGGCTCAGCAGGCTCTCCCGTGCATCTCCCTGCACTCTGGCTCTTTGGGGTGCTATGGGGAGGGGTGTCAGACCATCAGTAGGTCTTTGGTGGAAGAGTTAAGTGCTGCCTGGTTAGATCCTGCCAGAGGAAAGGCTCTGGAGCCCTGCTGAGCACTCCTGGCCCTGCCTTCAGCTGAGCACGGGATGACTAATAGAGGTTATTCCTGCAAATGCTCCTTCCACCCATTAACAAGCAGTTAATGGTACAGAGATCCAATAACAATTCCTCAGACTGGCTCGGGAGATTGTATGGCAGTGTCCCTGCCAAGGAGCATCTCTCACCTCCTCCTGCGACTGGGAGAGCAGTGAAGGGGATGAGGGGACTGCTGCCAGGGGAGCTGGATAAAGTTAGAGGCTTAAACTCCTTATTCTGCCCCCATAAGGTGAATGTAACCGTGACTGACACAGAGGTAGCAGCTGGTGTCCCTCTGATAGCCAGGGAATGCAGGTCTCAAAATCACTGATAGTGCTGGAGGCGAACACTTGCTTTAGGCTCATTTTCCCCAAAACTCAGAGTTCCCAGGCAGGTCAGGAAAGCAAGGAGCAACCTTTGCTCAATTCAGTAGGCTGTGTGCTGGTTGAGGTAGCTGTTTGATGTTGTAAAGCTCCTTGTACCTCTTAACTGTAAAAACTCCTGCTCCTTTTGAAGCTGCATAAGCAGTCATATTACTGAGAGCACTAAGTAGAAAATAGAGCCCCTCAACATCTTCTCTGCTGGTAACACATTGTGAAAAGCTTCCTTTTCTTTTAAAAGGCGCAAAGAGCCTTGCTTTTCTGCCAATAGAAGATTCATTTCTCTGGCAATCGATGTAAAATAAATCTATTTAAATAGAGGTAATTTGGTGCAAAGGAATTGATTTTGCTATCACAGTATGTTGGATAACACTAGTTTGTTTCTTGGGGGAAAAAAAAAAAAAAGGTGGGGGCAGGACTACAGTTTGGTACTTTGCACAGCTGTATAGCTGTTCCCCTCCATATTTTTGCAGTCTGTCTCGGAGGGATTTTGCTGTCCCTCCCCACCCCCCAATAGGTTTAGTTTTGCTGTCCCTTTTAGCATGAGAAATGCCTGGCTAGTTAGTCCAGCCCCACACTCCAGTAAGGCTCATTTAATTTTCTATGGTCCCACTTCTAGAGGAGATGGGGGGTGGCACAGAGATGGCAATAGTAAGGCTTTGGACACCCCTGAGCTCTGGTAGAAGATGGAGGGGTTTAGAGCATCCAATAATTGCACCATTGGTTACCTGCAGCTGAGTACTAAAAAAAGAGGTGTCTAAGGCAAATGGGTATTTGGTCACCTTAGGCTGTTGAGTTGTAGAGCTGGCTTGTTTTGACTCAGTTCTTTCTCTCTTCATAGGGTGCTTTCCAGCACTGCTAAGTTACCTAGGGCCAGGTAAGCCTGGGTTTTGGTGCGCCTGTTTCATGGTGCTGCGGTGGCCTCCTCCCCTCCCGGCCCCTTCTCCAAGCCGGGGTCTGACTCCCCTGACAGAGGCTGCAAGCTCCCCAGGGTGCTGTTGCCTGGGAAGAGGCTTTGCCCCTTTTGCCCCAGTGGACACAGGCTGGAGTGAGGAGGCAGAGAGCAGAGCCCTGGCAGGTGCTGAGTGGCAGCGTGATGGGGACAGCGGGTAGGGATGGAGCTGACCTGAACATGTCTCCTCTCCTCAGTGCCTGTCCATCAATAGCACTCACCAGCCCTTTGAGGGTGGGGGTAAGATCTGAAGGAGGGTCTGAATTATGGCTGGAAAAACACCAGATTTCTTGCTTTTTATCAGGAAACCTTTCAAATTTACCTCCATCGTCTGGCTAGTCTAATAATGAATTGATTTCTCTGTGCCTTGGCACGTTTTACAGGAGCCCTGTCAATATAGCGCACCTGATTTAGTCAATAAGAAATGGGCTGGGGACTTCAAACTGGGATTTAATCATTGCAGCATCACTGGTGACATTTCAAGTGACAGATTTCCCATTAACCTGGGGAACCCTGTTTGGCTTGTTCCTGCACTGCCCTCTGAGCAGCTGGTGTTTGGGGAGGAAATCCCTGCACAGACACTGGTGTTTGTGGCTGCAGGACCAGGGAGCGAAGCAGTGATGGGGAAGGTCAGAGCAAGACTCCAGACCAGGATGGTGCTGCTGCCTCAGCAAATGCGCTGCTGGCTTCGTACTCGCGTCCCACTGTCCTGCTGCAAACTTAATGTCTGGCTAATTAACACAGTAACAACTGCTTTCTGCCAGGACGCTGCACAGACCTTGCAGATCAGGATGCTCTGCCCTGCTGGGGCATAGATGGGTCCCTTTGACCTCAGTTTCCAGTGAGTAAGAGCAATAGTGAAGAGCCCTCGCTGCTTCTGAGGAAAGGTCACCGCTTGCAGATGGCAGAGGGTGCAGCCTGTGAGCACAGTGGGGACTTGTCAAACATAGAAAGATAAGTGAACTGGCCCCTGCTGGGGACAGCCCAAGCCGGGGAGTCATACTCTTCAGAAGCACAGCCACGCTTGTCTCATCTGCTAGTCGGTAGGTTTTTAGTGTATTCCCTCTGTGTGCAGCCAGAGTGTGCTGCCTGTGTATGTGGGGGTTCTGACCTGTCCAACTAAATCTTAGTGCTGGCGAAAATGCTATTCAGGCAGGGGTTGTTTTGCACTTGGATGCAGAACATAGTTCTGCACACTGGACTGCTGCAGTGATGGGTCTTCTGCCAAGCCACTGAAGTTCATGGAAATCTGAGACTTCAGCAGGCTCTGGAGTACAGGGATGTCCAGGAAATCACATTTCTCCATCTCCCATCACAGCTAAGTGGACATGAGGCACTGAGCCTCTCCCTGCAAAGGCATGTGCTGCCCTTGTTATGTCATCTGAGTAGGGAGCTGTCACTTGCTTCACTTCCATCAGAGTGGCCTTTCCCCGCGTGTGAGGCTCTGTCCAGACCCCATTCTCCACACCATTCCCTTGGCAGCTGTGGGAACAGAGGTCTCCCTTGCTCCAGTGGAGCTGAGATGCTGCCTGTTCCTCCTGGGCCTGGAGCAGAAGTTGCTGATAGTGGGTCACTGCCAGCTCTCTGCCTTTCACAAGAGCCCTTTATTCTCAGCAGGGCAAATAGAAAACCCATGACCCCCTCTGCTGGCAGTCATCTCCTGTTGAAACGTTATTTCAAGCCAATATAAAATTCATTCATATCATCATCAGTGTGAAATGAGGAGGCAAGGGTTTTCCTTGCTTTTCCCATTAAGAATAAATCTGCCCTCTGAGGCAGCCTGTTTACATCCTGTAATGAGCCTCCACTGCCTGAATCGGGATCACTGCCTGCTCTGCAGGATAAGCTACGCTTGCTGAGCACCCTCTCATCTTTCTGTTCCTCCTACAAGGAGTGGGAAAGGCTCCTGAGTGGCCTGTGCAGGGCTGCTGGGACTCCTTACCCTGGGACTGGCTGTAGTTCAGCTCTGCTGCTGACACTGGGAGTTTTGTTTGGCTGGGGCAGCCAGATGATGCTAGGGCACAACATAGAAACTGGCTGAGAATTCAGAAAAAAAATTCTTTTTGCTGCTTTAGTGAAGGAGGTTATTCTACTAATTAAGCTAACTCAGGGCCCTTGAGGCTGGGGGTTGGACTAATTTGTGCATTAGCTGGGGGGGGAGGTAGCCAGCGGCATGAGGTCTGAGCTGGGAGCGCTCGCGTGGGCCAGGCTGCACTTCCCATCCTCCTCCTCTGCACTGTGACAAGCTGGGGTCTGGGGTGTAGGGGGGTTTTAAGAGAAACTTTGGAATCTTGGAGTTCATTTAAGATACCTTATTTCTTTGGGTTATTTTTAGCTTGCTATGGCAGTGAGACGAAAGCATCTTCCAAGCCTCTCTAAATGAGGAGCTGCTTGCTTCTCTTCACTGGTTCTGTTTTATAGATGAAGGAAGAGAGTAATAGAGCCAGAAATGTAATTATATCTCTTGCTGCGTGGGGCTGTTCCATGGCAAGACCTTTGCTCTGTGCCTAGTGGTGAGGAGCAGTGCTCAGCTGCAGGACTTGCACAAAAGAAATGATGCAGTTGTTGGCTCCCTCCTCCAGCTCGGGAGGCCCTGAGCGAGAAGGTGATGCCGTGGAGCCTTGCTCAGAGGTGTTGTGATTCAGTCTGGGCTAACACAGGCAGCTCCTTCGGTTTGACTGGTCTTGCACCATGAAATACAAGGCCTGCTTGGGTTGACTGTGATGGGCTCTGGTGTACAGGCAGAGCCAGCTGCCTGCTCTGATGCTAAGGGCTTAGAACTCGAGAAAACCAGAGATGATGTCTAATTTGTCTTTCCCCCGTCTCGCCTGTGCTGGATGGCGGCTCTGCAGAGCTAGGTGTGCTGCAAACAAGACAGTCAGCAATCAGCTCTCTAATTTGTGCCTGACCAGGGCATGCCCTGAGGGAGCAGGCCAGTGCTGTCAGACCTGCCATAGCCCAGGCTTTCTAGGTGGCCTCCCGTGGCTGACACATACAAGCCACTCTGTGCTTATGCTCATGTAACAGTGTTGAAGGAAACCATTCTGCCTGCAGAGGTGGTGATTTCCAAGCATGCTCTGTGGTCAGTGGGGGTGGCCAGTCCTCATCCCCTCCTATTAGCAGTGAGATGAAGTTTCCCAGGTTTGAAAACTGTGTTTCTTTCTGATCCATTTGTGCTCCTTGGAACTGACAGGAGAGCAAAGATCTTGTTGTTAACTGATTTAGCTCAGAAAAGTTGTCTCATCTTTGCTCTGTGCTACATTCTCCCTTTAAACCAGTTGCCCGCGACTGGGAATTAACTGCTCTCTGGTTATATGGGCTATACAGGCATTTCCTTCTTTGGTTGGATGCTAGCATCCAGAGGTGCTGTTTGTCACATCCATGCCCAGCAAGAGGCAGGGGGGAACCTGTAGGTAACTGGTGGAGCTGGAAGAAATGGGGGTCTGGGCATGTAACTAGCATGTGACAAGGCAATCATTACCCTGCCCTCTGCTCAGAGCTGGGGGGGACAGAGGTCTGGGTGTGTGAAGGAGCAAGGGGCTCTGTGCTCAGCTCACTCCTGGGTAAAAGCACTGTGCATTTCGCTGTCTATGGAAACTGGATAACATCCTGAGCTGGTACCGCTTGGCTGCAAAACACTCTTCTCTGACATGGCCTGGATTGTGGAGGAGGGCGATGCATGTTTACACCAGCTGCGGTGCTGACCTAGTAACTAGGAAGTAGGGGTTTTTTGTGAAAGGATGGAATTGGCCCAATTTGATCTGTACAATGCAGCTTTTTAAAGCTGGTCCTGCTGTGTGAGCTGAAAAACAGTGTTGAATTTAAAAAAAAAAAATAAAAACCTCCATAAAGAGGAGATCTTGAAGACTTTATCCTAATCGTATGAATGCTTTCTGCATTAAAGCATTACTGTAATGAGAATGTGTCAATGGCTTTGCTGGAAAAGCCATTAAAACAGATTAGAGCATCTATCTGTACCATAAAAAGGTCTTTTAGTAGAACTGCCCATAATTCCAGCTGTCACAAAACAAGAGACTCCTGAAATGCCCTGTGAGCAGCCATTAAAACTGGGGAAGACTCAGCCACGTGGTCTTGCTTTGATTGTTTTCAGCGCAAAAAGTACTTTGACCCTTGGGCTGTCATTGCTTGGGGAACCTCTGCTTAGAGGAATTAATGACCTCTCATTAAAGCAAGATAAACGTCACCTCAGTTCCCAGCTGACTGCGGGGAGGAGGATGAAGGCAGTGCTGTGTGATGGGGCTTTCCCTTGGTCCTCAGACCTGTCCCCACCTCCCTGAACGTGAACGTGAGCTGGTCAGACAAAGGCTGGGGTGACCCAGGGCCCGAGAGGGGCAGGCTCCAGCAAAGCTGGGGAAAAGCAGTTTGCAGAGACACCACCCTCAGGTGGGATGAGAAACTTTGGTTTCTTTGGAGCTCTAACAATAAGAGCATGTTCTTTTCACCGAAACAACTTCACTTTTTATCCACAACCCCTCCTTTTTCTAGCAAATATAGGGGTTCTTTTTAAAAATAAAGTCCTCTCCTATCTCTGAGACTTTAGGTTAGCTGAAATGACATTTTCACTTGAGGAAAAGATAACAGAGGAGGAGAAATACCTAGCCACCTTGGTCATGATTCCCCCACCCCCAATGAAAGTAGTGGAGATATAAGGACAGATGCACAGGGCTGAAGGAGCTGGGGAGTATCTAAGAGAGAATAGAGGCAGGATCAAATTAGCATCAATGCTTTTGGGTTTCTGCCCTAGTAACAATTCAGACACCAGTCCCCAGATCCTTGTTTTGATTCTTTTGAGCTGGGAATATAAAAGGAGTGCTCCTCCATATTCAACAGACTCATCTGAAGAAGGTACAAAGGGGAGAGAAAGTGCCAGATCCTTTAGCTTCTTTGAAGAACTGAGCATATGAAAGAATGCCTTTTATTTTAAAAGGGGG
>VZTL01027285.1:0-18023 GCA_013400535.1 Scopus umbretta | reverse complement strand
GGGGGGGGGGGGGGGGAGGAATTAGCAGGGTTTTAAAATTCTACAAAGAAAGAGGAGGAGGAGAGGGAAACATTATTTTAACCTGTAATTGTCCTCTCTGCATTCGTTTTACTATTCAAGAGGCTGTTCCTTGTGCTGTGACTCCTCACAGGTTTTCTCACTGTTGTCCCCACTCCTAAACGCAGTCTTTGGGCTTTTTTATTCCCTGCTGAAGAGTGAGGTGCAGCCCTGGGAGGAGACCTGGCCTTGCTGTTACACTCCTGGTGAATGACACATGCCGGCACAAAGCTGTAGCTACCTCTCTGGGTTACGGTTTGGGTTTTTTTTTCCCCCTCCTTTGTCAATGGGTCTTCAGCCATCTCTTTGCTGTGATGGTTCTGCTTCAGCCTTGAGTGAACAAACATTGCAAGCACTGTTTGAGGTGTCCCCTCTGGTCCCACAACAGAGTTTGTTTAGAAAAAGACCTTGGCACAGGCAGATGGCTTCTGTGCTGTCTTCACTTCTGTTGTTTTACCTTGAACGTTGTGATTTTAATGCATCCATCCTCCTTTGTTTGGAATAATTCGTTGTGCAGTCTCCACTTTGTGCTCCTTTCCTTTGCTGATAGCTCCAGGCTGTGTGTCAGATATAAGCATTTGGGACAGTGTCTGTCTCTCCATCCTTTAACAGATGCTATGCCATCTGAAAAATATGCATTACATTACCAAGCAAATAGCAATGGCTTTTGATGGGTGAAGAGGGGCAGCTGTGCTTAGATTTGGGGGCACCTGTGAACACCCCCACTTGTGATAATAGTTGCTGGCTTAGCAGTGAGACTGCATTTCTTTTCCAGTGCTTTACTTACATATACAAATTATTTTATAGTCCGGTTTTCTCCGTGGAGATCTGTTGGGGAATTCTACTTGTGTTTATCCATGCTTTTAATGACTGTGTAGGAGGGTGACTAGCTTTTACAGCGAGTGCAGCTATGAAAGTGGTCACTTGGCAGCAGTGTGGTTTGCAAGGGGTCAGGTTGCTTTAACAGACATGCAAATTACTGTTCTTGTATTGAATCCCAAAGCAGGTGGAATCCTTCCTCAAGAGAAATACCAGGACAAG
Source organism: Scopus umbretta (assembly GCA_013400535.1). Taxonomy (NCBI): domain Eukaryota; kingdom Metazoa; phylum Chordata; class Aves; order Pelecaniformes; family Scopidae; genus Scopus; species Scopus umbretta. The sequence goes on along the minus strand of VZTL01027285.1, from coordinate 16,925 downwards.
CCACATCACAGCTTTGCTATTACTGCAGAGCATTGAGCAGTGACTGTAAAGTGCTGTTGCATTTTATTTGCTTCCATTTACTGTCAATTGACTGACCTGCATTCTGCATAGACAGCCGTGTGATTTGAGCTTAATGAGTCAATGGCATGTGGGACAGAGACAGGTGGCTCCTCTAAGCATGGGTGAGAGGCCCATTTATGTGTCTTATGAATTATGGTAAAATTGATGGGAGTAGATAACATCCAAAGTACATTGGCATTTTAAAATGCTCTGCAGCTGCCCCCGTGGCTGTTAATGCTCACCCATACAAGCACCTTGTAGCTCCAGGACCCTCTGGGAGTGGAGCCGGCGTGGGTGGAAGAGGCAGCAGCGGCTGTGTCTCCTGAGGGCTCACTCCCAGCGGACAGCTGCTGTCCTGGGGCAGGTGGGAGGGGGCTGCATAGTTTTGTCCTGTTTCTGTACTGAAACAGCTTGTGCATCTGCAGTATTCTGCTGCAGAGTGATTCCAGAGGGACTCTCAGCAGGGGCAGAAGGCACTGCCGTAGACATGTCAGTTGTGGTTTATGTCCATGGCAGCTTCAGTTGTGAAGTGTGGAGCTGTGGGTTTCTTCCAGGCTGCCTCAGTTTGGGAAAAGGCACCAGGACCTGGACTGTCTGAGCCAATTCACTGGCACGGGGCATCCTGCTTAGGCACAGTGCCAGGCTGAGGGCTCAGAGCATCTCCTGTGGGATTGGTGCTAGAACCAGCCTTGCAAGGACCAGCACAGCCCAGAGCTGAGACTGGTGAACGATCCCCTTGCTACTACTGCTTTGTAACATGAAAATAAACCATTTTCTATATATAAAAGCCTGCAAGGTAATTAATATCCTAGCCATTAAATTCCACTGTAGTATACTCAGTGTTAATAAGCTAGCTAAGAGCTCTGCTTGAAATTAATAAGTTGCAAATGACCCAAGGGCCGCTGCTTCATGCTTGCTTTTTTCCCCATTTACCCACCCAAAATTACAGAATTTAAATAGAAAGACAATTTTCATTTATGAGCCAGTATCATTATTCATAACTGGAGAGTTGTAAGGAATAAAAAGCCTTTCCGGTTAATTAGAAACTTCAGCATCTCGGGAAAATTTGGAAGGGAAGAAAATCTGGGTTTGACTGAGCACAAATATAAGGGAAGGGCAATGTAATTTCTGTAGAAATTTCAAAATGCTTGATCCTAAGGGTCCAGCTCTCCTGTGCGGGCCAACAGCCTTGCTGCAGGGAGCATGGAGCATGCCAGGAGGTAGAGTTGCTGCCTATCTTGGGTGTTTCTCCACCTCCTGGCTGCGCTCTCTCAGGAGAGGAAGGTAGATGGATGAGCTCCAAGAAGTAGGAAAGAGGGAGAGGAATGGCCCAATCAACTTCTGATTGGAAAGAGCAACTCCCTTTTGTTGGTCATGCCATACAACTGTGGAGCTTTCTCCCGGCACTGATGTGGTTGGTCTGCCTTTGGTGAGCTGCTTGTGAACTGTGGGAGAGGTGCTTGGAAGGAAGCAGGAGCAGAACTGGGCAACTCCCCTTGGAGTCACAGAGCTGAAACTAGTGGGCCAAAATGCCCTCTCCCCTTTGAAAAGGGGCAGGATGGGAGAAACTTGCAATGCTTTTGCGTGTAACTATGGCGCTTTTTTCTTGTTCTCGGGGCTGTCAGTCTGCTATCCTCTGCCAGCAGCAGACTCTCTAATTAAAACAAATTAGGGGGAGACGACCTAGAAGCAGAGCATTTCTAGACTAATTATGTGGCTTCCTTAGCAGGAGAGCTGAGCTGTGGTTTTGTCAGTGTTGTTTCTAAGAGAAGATGCCTTTGCTCAGAGATGCTGGGGAGAAAGGGAAGGAACAGTCCTGGAAACTTGGGTTGGTTTATTTGTATCCATTGCGGGGGGGGGGGGGGGGGGGGGCCCCGTCCCCCCCCCNGGGGGGGCTACCTCTATGCCTGAAATATCGGCCCTGTTTCTGTTTTAATGCTGCTCTTTCCACACTCGCTGAAAACTTGGTGTTTCTACTGAGCTTCTGTTCTCAGAAGCAGAAGCATCTCTAGCATTGTGTACAATCCCCCTGTAGCTCCAGATGCTCATCTCCTTTTCTTCCATCCCTATCCCATCCCTTAGGGACAATTAGGGAAGGGCTTGTAAATTCATAATTATGGACCTTTTCAAACCCAGATTACTTTCTCCAGTCTATCAGGTGAATACATATTTATAAGTGTTCTTAGAAATGCACCATCCTTCACTCAATGAGGTGTAATGAATCCATCATGTAAATACATGCTCAGGTGCAGAATGGAAAAATCCTTAGGGTATTTTTTAGGATTATTAGAGGGATGTTCCTTGAGTAGCTTGGCTTCTCTCAAAAGTGATAATACAAGTGATTTAACTATATACTTAATGGAGGTTTCTTCTTTAACAAAGCACATACTGGTGCTCTTCAGGCAAGCAGTGTCTTTCTCTTATCTCTGCAACTTGGTTCATGTTAAGAGTAGTTAAGTTAAAAAAAAACCTAAGGAATAACCTATGCTGCTGAGATCAGACTCTGAAGAGTACATCTTCCAAGAGTGCATCTTCCAAATACAAAACAAACTCATTTATTGATACAAGAAATGGTGTTTGAGATGCCCGAAACTGAAATTTCTTGCTCTAGTCTCTTTCCTGCTCTGGTAAGATTTAACTAGTTTTGCATTTCTAGTTTTGCTGTGGAACATGGAGTAAAGAATTTCTGAAGATGCTGGGCTGGTTGAAGTTGTCCCAGTGCTCTGATTGGGGGTGGGAGTGGGAGGAGGGTGGGACACAATTGGCCCTGTGGCCAAGTTGTGGGGAAGGAAGCCAGAGTTGTCAGTGTCTGAGGTAGGTAAAGCAAGGTATGTTCACAGCAGTCTGCTGACCTGCAGAGGTGTCTCTCTAGATGGCAATCTGATGGTGGCAGGATAAGAGGAGGAATGTCATCTTGTGCATGTTGGCAGCTGTGGCCTGGTGGGCTGAAGGAGGAGTTGTGAATCCAGAGTCCTCTTTAGTAATCTGAGCTCTGCGAGTCATGTACTGTGTGACTGTGGGGAAAAGGCTACTTTTCTGTGCCTCGCTTTTTCTGGTAGAAGTCCAGGTCCTTGAGCTGGACAGGGTATCTTGGCTGTGGAACTACTGAGGCTTGCTGGGCTCTGGTAAGTGCACTCTTGTCAGCACTGCAGACCTCTCTGTAGTCCCCAAATGCCAGGTGCCTGATGTGTGCCACTGGCCCAGTGGTTCTGCTGTGTTTCTGCATTTGGGGAAGTTGGTACTTGAGAGGGCTTAGGCTCTGGAGGAGAGTCAGTAGGCAATTGTAGGGGTGGCTTGCAGGGAGAGTTGGGGTTTGTGACTGTTCCTCTGGTCAGTCAGACCTTTCATTCTTCCTTCCTGATCTCTGCCATGAGAGACGATGACAATGAATGAGTTGCCTCTTCTAGGGGAGGCATTGGGTCTGGTAGGCTCTCAGGAGGAGGCTGATTTCTGCGCCCATCGCTGGCTCTGGTGCCGACTCATGGGTAGCCTTGAACAAGCAGTTCTGGTTTCCTTCCTTCTACTGCAATTTCTCTGACTGCAGAACCTAGCATTTATTTCTCTTTTGAGTATTTAGTTTAGCATTTTTTTTCTACTCACAAACATTAGTAGTGAATCTTAAGATTAACACTAGGGTATGGCTCTGGGACATACCTGTGATTACAGTTAATCAGGGCCATTAAGTGCTTCATTGGACTGACACCAGGGCACTCAGTCACACGCAAAGTCGAACTTGCCTCTCAAATCCTCCTGCTGCTAGGCAGAAGAATACCCCTCCTCCAGGTTACTGGGTGCCAGGGGAGGGGGATATTCAGTATTACAGCTGGAAGTGAGCCTTTCTCATCTCTAAGCCAAGTTAAGAAAACTTGTGGACTCCTATCCTGACCCTAATTAATAGAATCTATTCTACTTTCATTGCATGCCACTACTTAACTTCTTAGAAAGGAGGAGACAATTATTCTGGAGTGTTAACAACTATCCTAATTTAATGTTGCATGGAACAGCTGATGCAGAAAGAAATCTGGGATTTTATGACTGCAACTCTCCAGAGTCTGCCTACCCAAAGGGAAAGGACATTTTTTTACCCAGGACAAAGGGAAAATGTTTTGTAAAGCAGGGAGTCAAGAAATGCATAGAAAAGGGGCAGAACATTTTTCTCCCATGCCCATTTTCCTATAGTTTCATTGATTGCCGTGTGCCACAGAAGACAGCAGTTGCTCCTTGTCAAACTAGCAGGAGGAAAGTTGTATCCTCAGCCCAAGTATTTGCAGGTGAATCCTGTGTACGTGGTAGCCTTTGTATGTGATGCTGTCACCTCTCTGCTTTGATGTGATGTGCAACAAGCCTAGAGATACTAGAGCCAAAAGGTTGCGTGTACCTTGGACAAACTTTGCATGCTTCTAGTCCAAACTGAGCTTGTGTGAACCCTACTCATTAAATCCACGAGCAACTGAGCACGTGCTGCACGTTACCAGTTGCCACCAGCCACAGACCCCAAGTTTAAAAATAAAAAATGGTCAAGTATCTGAGTGTGGTACTGCTGGGCAGAATAGAGATCAGCATGCAGGGGAGGTACCTCCTTTCTTCCTGACAGCCCTTTTTCTCCTGAACAATGTACCTGTCTGTAGGTGCTCTGTTTTAAACCAGGTAGATGGTGCTATAGTTCTCTTACAAGGCTCTTGGGCTCCCCCACTGAGCTCTCTCTGATACAGAGAAATTACTTTTGAGTGCCTTTCTAAACCCTGATTGCTTATGTGTAAGCAGTTAGGGGACTGTGTGTTTGGGATGCTAAAGTTGAGCTTGTACCAGCGTGTAGGTATTCAGGCTGTTCGGGTACAGCCTTTCCAAGGGCTCTGTGGCCGTTGTGGTGAGGCTGGTGGCCAAGCTCTGGAGGATCCTGCCGCCTGCCCCATTCGTGATCCCTGCTGAGAGGTTTGACTGTCACTGGTGACTGGCAGGTCGTTGATGGACAAGATCAGCTCCTGGCACTGACTGCCAGCAGATCCTTCCCCAGAGATCTCTTTCTCCTTTTAATAGTGTCCTGTTAAGTTTGTCTTTTAAAAATTACCATTTCTAATGTTACAGCCTGAAGATGTTGTTGAAAAGTTTCATTAATTGTTACAGCTTATTATAGCTTTAATTACTGCATTTTTTTAAATGTGGGATGAGCTTTCTGTAATAGGAATCTGTTTGTGCTCACTTTTTTCTTTACGTAAAGCAGAGTGCTTTACCATCTAATTACGGTGGACTTCACTGAGTTAGCTGAGGGTCAATATTAATTACCCTTTGTCCTAGTTTGTCTCTTGATGCATTTTCTAATTTCCCAATTACTACTTTTTACGTTCTTTGTATTGTGAAGCTAAGGAATAAAATTAAAAACAACTAAGAAGGTCAAGGTTTGGGGTGGGGGGAGTTGTATGCAAAACCTCATCAACTGCTTTTCTGCACTGTTGATCTGTGCTGCTGCAGCTGGACATGGCAGGCTGGGTCAGGAAATCCAGAGCTGTGGCATAGCTCTGTCTGCACTGGTTTGCCTGCTCCCTGTTCTCTTTCTACTCCTGATGTTAGAGTGACAGATTTCACCCGTGCCACCACCCCAGGCTAAACCTAGCGGTAAAGTGAGCCAGTAGGGGAGATGGAAAGAGGCAGCTGGCAATAGTGCTGTGGCCAGGTACTTACTGAAGTCTCTTCCGACTCTCACAGTGACCCTTAATGACTAATTAGTTGTGCTCCCAGTGCCCCCTCTGCAGTACTGATTAATTTAACAAGCCTCTCCACTGTGCTCTACCCATACAGAAAAGGGGGGGATCTACATGACATGCAGATGCCCTGCTGGCACTGGGGCACCCCCAGCCTGACCAGTGGCCGAGGAGGTGGGTGTGCTGTTGTACCCAAGGCTGGTGACAGGTTTGTCTGGGCACCTGTGAAGTCGGCTTTGCTGCTACAAGTCTCCTCCCTGGCAGCGAGCAGAGGGGAATTCTGGCTAGCCTCCTGCTCCGGGAGAGGGGGAGCAGGCCGGAGATGACTTGCAGCATGTGCTTCGGGTGGCCTGCTTGCTCCTCTGGCTCCTGCTATAATTTATTGAGGCCCTGTGGTTTATTAACTGTGGTCTTAGAATGATGGATGGTGCTTGTTTAATGCAAACCTGCCTTTGGTGCTGCTACTTCAGCACCTGCTGATTTGTTTTCTTCCCTCCTCTGCATCAGAGCTGGCAGTAACCTAGCTGGGATCAGGATAAGGCACTCTTTTCTCTGACTTTGATACGGGCATGAGCTTGTCCTTTTTCCTCCTGCTCCACCAGCCACCTCCTCTCCCCCTCGCCTTGATAAGAGCCTGGTACAGGACACAGAGCACTGCACACAGAAGCAGGAAAGCCATGGGTGGATGGCTGGTGACAACAGGGCAGCACCCCGTGGGTGCCAGCGGGTCTGCTGAGGGCAGGAGCAGGGAGCAGGCAGCAAGTAGCCCATGCCTGCCAGCTGGACAGAGCGAGACTACTGCCTCTCCGGTCTGCAGCTGCACCTTGGGAGGGGACCCCGCTCTGCCCAGCGTTTTGAGGGCTTCCTGCCTGTTGGGCCTTCAAGAGACGAATGCATTCCCCTGCTGCTTTGCCTGGCTCTGCTGTGCAGCCTCCAAGAGAAACGAGGATCTGCTGCCCTCCCGGCACCTTGGTGCTGGGCAGAGACAAGAGCCAGCCCTGTCACTGGGGGCAAGGAACGGAGGAGCAGTGGCTGTGGGGCAGGACTGAGCTAGCCTGGCCCCCGCTGGCGTGTGGTGGGGAGGCTTATTAATTGCTTGCTGGTGCTGTGTTACATGGCCCATTTGCAGCTTTTTCTTGTCTGTTTTGAAACTGTGAAATGAGGCGCAGTAATCAAGGAGGGCTGTAATAACCATCCCAGTTCTGACATTTAAATTACAGATGGCATTTTCAATTAAACAGGCACTCTCAGCAGGTTTAATTTAGCTATCAGTTCTGCTCTGTTCTTTAAGTGCTTTCTTTAAAACAGTGATGAATTTAAAAAACTTGCTCCAAAGGGAGAAGGAGCTAAGGAGGGAATGGAGCCGGCTGGAGAAGGGGAAACCCCTTCAGGGGATGCTCAGTGTACAAAGGGAAGCCAAAGACCGAGGAGATGAATTTAAACTCCCCCAGCACAGATTTGTGCACAGGATGCCTGACATGCTGCTCTTCTCAAGTGTCATTTTGTATGCCTACATGTGTGCACACACAGTCACAACACCATGCTTCCAAATGCAGTGACACCTGGACTTGAGCACCCCATCTATTCCGCGGCTGATCGGGTGCCTGTGTGCGTGCCTGCCTGCTTTCACTCCTCTGCGCCATACTGTCTTTCTGATGGCCGCACCTTATGCATAATCCTAAAAAATGTGCCTGGCTGACATAATCAATTGCGTACATCTTGGTGTATACGGCATGGGGTTGCCAGCCTTGTGCCTGCTTGTACTCTGGAGTGGGTAGCTGTGCCTGTGCACTGACACTTTCCCTGGCAGAAGCCCTGTTCTCCCCACATGCATCTGTGCTGCACTCCCGCAGTGTTATTCCACTTGTGGTTCGTTGCTGTCCTGCTTCTGCCCACGCATGATGCTCCGTCCCACAGCACAGCAGCCTATGGACCCGCCTATGCCAGCTGCATTCACCTGCAGGCCCACAGGTCTCCTTTCTACCCCTTTACACACGTATGCTCCCATTTTACCAGGGCACCCCAAATCCACTTATGCGCATTAGTTCTCCCTTGCACTGTTCACAGTTTGCTTGCTTCTTCCAAGCAAGGCTGTTTCCAGCTCTGCTTAAACCTGAACCTAACAAGAGAAGGCCATAAGGGGCATGGTGGGAATTATTGGTTTGGTTCAAACTTAATTGTCTCCCTGATGGTTCTGGCTTGCTTTCCTCACTAGTTACTGGATGTGCAGGTTGCTGACACACTGAGCTTGGTTTGCAAGTCCTTATGGGCCCTGGGAGCTGCTGTTGCTCCGAGCTGCCTGTGCTGAGAAGTGCCCTGCCTCCAGGTCTGTCCCAGGAGGAAGCAGGGAGCAGTGGAGGGAGGGAAGTAGCATGCTGGTTGTGTCATTCAGCTGGGGTAAGTGCTGCTCTTGAAAGCCTGTGTTACCTGGCACTCTGAAGCTCGGTGTCCTGCAGGCAAAATGATACCTGCGTGGAACTTGCTCTATAACGGAGGCAGGGTGACGCTGGGGCAACCCCAACTCCTGTGTGCCTGAGGCTAGTCTGCTGCCTCACTTGTGAGGTGGACACAGCTGCTCTTTACTTAGTACAGATAATGCCTGGTAAATGGCCCTGGAAGGTAGGCCGTGTTCTCCCTCACCTGTCCTTCTGCATGCAGTGCTCTAGTCCCCATGTCCTTGTGGCCCTGCATGGTCAGGTCCTGCTTTTCTCCTCTCTATGGCAACCATGATGGACAATCAGTCTGCGTACCTGGTGCTTTCTGAGGATGAAGCTATAGGGCTGCCTGCTTCCAGATCACTTCCTGATCTCCAGGAATGAAATCCTGCCTGATTTTTCTTGAGGCATGCGTGTTTTCAGTCCTCCATGGCAGAGCTCATGATCCCCTAGTTCAGAAATGTCTTCTGTTACCTCCATACCCAGGTGAAACAGCTGGAGTTTGGCTCAGCACAATTACAGGTCAAGGTTCACTTGTGATACTGATGAATGAAACTCATTTCAAGTAGTACAATTTGGGAAAGCCCTGCTTGGGCCAGAGCTCGAAAAGGGGATGGGATTGGGAATTGCCATGTCGATAGCCAGCTCTGCATACTGCATTGCTACAAAGACCTGGAAGTCACAGCTCAGGAGGACTCGGCTGTCGTGTGTGCTTATGGTCCTCAGCTGGTGACTTCTGCCACAGAGGTGTTGCATAAGTTAAGGCCACGGTCCTGGGCCTTCCTTCGAGGGGGGGGGGGCTGCTGTGGCACTTGGAGAGGAGCCCTTCCCCTTCTGCCAAGGAGAGCGCCTGCTTCCTCACAGCTGTTGGTGAGGAGCCTCCTGTGTTTCTCTCCAGTATAAAACAGGGCTGGATAATTTCATCACCGCTAATAACATTCCTAGCGAGGCAAACTACAATAATGATAAGGGTAATTGAATCTCATGCTTCAGGGATAAGCTGAGCTCAGGAGGGGGATCAGTGAGGAATTCATTTCCCCCTTCCCTGTGGAAGCTGCTTTGCACAGTCGATCATTTATGTTGAAAGGCTGATGCTTTCCCTGGCACAGGGGCTGGGCTGACCCTAACAGCTGGGCTCCAGAAGATCCCTGTTGCCTGCTGTCTGTCTTGGGTCTCAGCACTCTGGTCTGTGGTGAAGGGTGAGCAGGATGAGCCTGCAGTCATTCCAGGAGAAAGCGGAGAGGAGAGCAGTGATAAGGGAAGGTGAGGCACTGCCTGCCCGAGGCAATCAGTCGCTTACAGCCTGCTGGCACGTGCAGGTGCGTGCTGAGAGGCAGCGTGAGCGGACAAAGGTGCCAGAAAGAACAGAAGCAAACTGTCAAGTTAGCCCCTATGTGCTGTGTTCCTGTGCAACTAACTTGCTGTGGAAGAAGCATTTGAACAACTTCTGATAGCGGTAAATTATTCTATGTCTAGAGCGCTGCTTTGATTTTTAACTTTGGAGGGATGAGTTAACCTACAGAGACGTGAGACTTAATGAAGAATATGAAGCCAGGCTGTTCTAAGAGTTGCCAAGAGAATACCAGGGCCACTGTCAGCTAACACCTATGGGCTTTGGTCAATCTAATCCCTGGGACTTGGAAAGTCTCCTCTTACCTGTCGTTAGAATAGCTAGGACTTCTAATTCCTGCAATCGCATTACAAAAATAGTGTTTATGGTGGAAACTTAATTTGAAATAGTATAATTTGAGAAAATCCTGACTGGGTCAAATCTTAGAGAGGGCCTAGGAAGCAAAATGTGTCTGCCTAACTGTTTTGTGTTATTCTCCCAGCTCCTAATACCATCTAGAGGTGGATGCATTTCAGTGGGGTCTGAGGGGATCTCCTAACACCTTTCTCTTACCTCAAAGGAGCATTGTCATTTAATTACCTCATTTATGCTTGTTGGGAAGCTTCAGGCATTCTGAGCTGTGGGAATGAAAGGGGCTATAGAGGATAGTGTGGTGTTGTTTGTTAAGAATAAACCACAGAGTGATGCAGCTCAGCTAAATGGAGCTTTCAGACCTATCTGACAGGGTGGGAGCTCTTGCTAATAGGACCTGGCTGGCTGAGCTGGTGGGAGGAGATGCCTGGCACATGGTGGGAGAAGGACGTCAGCAGCCAGCTATCTGCCCTGGTCCCCTCACTGTACTCCATGACTGTCCCTTCGGATGGGTTTATTTCCCCCAGTGCTTGGTCTGGGTAGGAGCAGGCAGTAGAGCTGTCTCAAGGTCTGTAAGTGGGCGTGCGAGACCTTGAAAATGAAGTCACGTTCAAGAGCCATGCAGGGAGGCTATGCAGAGCAACATACTGAACCCAGCAGCACAGAGGTGTTCAGGAATGCTCTGGAGTCTTTCTTCACTTCTAGGAGGGAAATCTCCAAGCTCAGCTGTGCTAGTCCTGGAGGGAGAGACCAGGAGGCAGGAGGGCATTTCTATTCATTTTTCCCCTTAGCAGCTGTGAATTATTCATGGAACTCCACTGACTTAGTGCTGGGGAAAGGATTTCCTGTTCATTATCTGCTGTTCTCTTCAGAGGGATTACAATTTTTTCTTTTTCCTCCCCCACCCTCCCTTGGGGTCTTTTTAGGAGCAGAAGTTTGTCCCCCTGGACTTTCAAGGAGTCCTTTGCCATGTGCCTTTGTTATTTATTCTTTATAATGAAGCTGCTAGAATTAATTCCTAAGAAAGACGGTGTAAAGAAATATCCCTGTCATTAAACAGTCTTCAGAGCTGTGGTTAAAAGATTTCCAAGTGGCGAATGAATGCCTCAGTGGACTCTATGTCAATTGACTCATGATGTGATTGACTGATGGTGTCTAGTCTCATACCGAAGCTGTCCTTAGATGTCTATCACCTGGTTCCTTCCCTGGCTGTGAGCATGGGATGAAAAGACTGCAGTGGGATGTACAAAAGCCCTGGTGACCATGCTGGGAAGGGTCTGGCAGTTTGCCCTGGAACTAGTCTATCTTGAACTTACTGATCCCCGAAGCACTAAGGATATTGGGGTAGTAACCTTGAACTTTTTTGGTCAAGGCTGTGGTATGTGGGATCCATGCCCTGCAGCAGTGTCACTCCTTGTTCATCAGATAAAATCTGGGTCACATTCCTATCACCTCTGCATCATGGGGTCTCTGATAACCACAGAGGCATGTCCTGTCTATTCTGGGGCTGGGTGCCTGAAAGAGAGAGGGGCAGGTCTCCTACCTACAGTCTCACACATGATGGCATTCACATGCATTCCTGCACATCTCAGAGGGCACACTGAGTTTGCTTCTCACTGGAGTTTTACTCTTTTTTTCTCTTTTTCTCTAGCCCTAGTACTTTGTACAAACACAGGTGTTGCAAGCTCTGCCTATTTTTTTTATTATTTATTTTACAGGGCATTTGCTGCTTTCTAAAGGTGCTGTTCATCCTTATCTAGTGATTTGCAGATTCACATAGGGTAATTTCTCCAGGTCCGTTTCCAGGTGGGACTGTGATAGTGTCAAGTCGTTTACTGGGCTATGTGATCTCTGAGGCCAGCTTCAGACTCCTGATTGCCTGTGCGGATGAGCCAGGGAATTGCTGCTGTGCATATTGATGAAGACAAGCTTTCTGTGGGAGCCTGCCAGGCTCGGGGGGCTGATGAGCAGAGCTGAAGGAGAGACCCAGAGAGGGGAGTGATCGCTGGCATCAGGGCAAGAATGGATCAGAGGGTGTGAGTTGCACAGCAGGCATCGGTGTGGATGTGGCTGAGAAACAGACCCTGTAGCATTGCTCTTGCAAGTAGGCCAGTGGGCTGGAGCAAAGCCCTTTCGCTGGGACACTATGCACAGAAAGAAGACGCATATGGGTCTCTATTGGTGTGCTCAGACTGTTGTATGTTACATCCCCTGTATTGTGCTCTGTCTGCTTTTGTTTGTGCTTGCTGTGCAAGGTCTGCTTGCCTTTTTGTAAGATGCAGAATTCGGCAAGACTCTAGTTCCCAGGAAAGACTCCTGAAGACATTTGAAAGACCAGAGGAGCAAAGTGAATTGAGGCATGAAACTTATAGCTAGTTGCTGCCTTCCAAAAGAAGGTAGCAGTTCATCTGGACAGGCATTGCTCCCACCTTGGCTATTCCCATCTCCTACTATCCAAGTTCATTAGACTTATGAAGGAGCAAAAGCAGCCTGGAAAAGCTTGGCTGGGGTTTCTGGGTCATCGTATACAAGTCATTAGGAAAACAGCAGCACTCTGCCTCTCAGTTAGCTCTAATGCTCTCTGGAGATGCAGGTTAGATGTCTGGCCAGGCTGCAGTGTGGGAAGACAGGGAAATGGGCATGATTAAATTATTCAGGCAGTTCAAAGGTCTCTGCAGGCAGCGGCTCCTTGTGTACACGTAGGGCAAAGTTGTAGCATTGCTAATGAGTGTAACCGGTAAGGGAGGAGATCCAGAGTGTGTTGCTGAAGCCTGGCAGTTCTTGGCTCAGGGGTGTTCTCTGGTTGGCACTGACATCCAGGGGCTTGGCAGGACAGGTTTCCAGTGTCTTGCAAGACTGATGTCATTATCCAGCACTGTGTCACTCTGACAAGTGGCAGCCGTGGTCCCTTTTTACGGCTCGTGGTAGACATTCTCCAGACACCCCGGGGTCTTTCCTGGCTGTTTCTCTACCTGCTGGATAGAACAACCCTTTCAGCTACTTTCTGCTACATAGATGTGCAGCAGTGATGTCCTCAGGGAGGGGGAGCTTGTGTGGATTCCCATCTGACATCAACTGGGTATTGTTATTGAGGGAGGTAGGCCATGACACCGATGGCGCTTGGAAATGAGAAGTGTAATTCATTTTGCATGCAGGCAAAAAGCACAGTAAATTAAGGGATTAGACGGAGTATGCATGAAGGGAGAGCTCTTGTCCTGATCAATAACTTAAAAATTCCCAGGCAAATGTGAGTTAGGGCTGCGTACAAACCAGTTATTTGAAGCTTTTTGTTTAAAAAAAAAAAAAAAAAAAAAGTCAGCAGGGAAAAAACCTTCCAAGAAGCTATTAAAAAGACTATTTTTTTCCGATTTACGGATTGCACTTGAGCTGAAGGTTGCAGTTAAATGTAACTGGAACTTATGCATGTATAAGAATTCATGGTTAGTTCTATTCAAATTGCCTTGAACTCTGTCCATATCATGATAGCATAAGGGAGAATAAAAAACGAAGATAGCCTGTCCACTGAGAGAAAGGGCTTTGCCTTAATGAAATCATAACAATTCAAATGTTTTTTCTTAATGTATGCTGATTGTGTCCAAACTTTTATTCTGAATGGCCACATGCTGTGTTGGAGGCTGTACAAAGCGGTGAACGAGGCTTGGCTGGGGAGGCAATGTGGTTCAGAAAACAGGGCTGTGGGCTTGGAATTCTCGGCTGTACTTGCAGGCTTCCGTGGGACTGCTAGCTAAGGCAGGCTTATGCCTCTGCCATCCCTGTGCTGAAACAGGGACAATAGCTCATGGAAGGTAATAAAATCTGCTGATAGTTCAGAATCATATAGGTGTATCATGGCCCTCATTCCTGCAGCAAGCACTGTCTAGATACAGACCAGGAATTCATGCATCCCATGTTTTGTTGTTTGTTTGTGGTTTTGTTTTGTTGTTTGTTTGTTTGGGGTTTTTTTGTAAAGTTGTTTTTAGGCTTGCTTGCCTGTATCAAAGCCCCTTTCCCCACCTCTTTTCCATCCATACTGAATCCCAAACTCTCTGCGAAGAACAGAAGCGCTGACCTTCATAATTGTCCATCGGCAGCATCTCCTTTTCTGTAAGGAGTGTGTCAAACCATAAGTACAGCAGCTTCTCATTTCTTTGAGCTGAAACACACAATGGCAACAAATCACTACCATTTTCTTTGTTTTATCTGTTTTTTCTCATAATCACTGCTACCATTAAGACTTCTAGAAAAGAAAGAAGTCCTCTGCTTCTTCAAATGTACCATGATGCCTTTTCAGCCTCCCCTACCTGCCCTGAGTGTAGCCCATGCAGTGAGAAATAGTGGCGTCGGCAGGTATTAGCGTTCCTTGCTCTCTGTGAAAGGGGTCTCAGCTCAGACATTCCAGTGAACGTCCCCAGTGTTGTTGTCCACGAGCTGTTGTGTTGCCTCTGGGGACCCCCAGAACCAGGTGTGCCAGTTAATCGCCCCAAGCAAAGTGTCAGAGCCTTGCAAGTAAGAAAGAAGGGTCAGCTTGTGTGTGCTGGTCCGAACCCCTCCCAGACAGGGTGGCATCCTGTGCCTGGCATCGCTGCGGGCTTGCCCCAAGCCTGGAGATACAAGAATGAGCGTTTTTGTATTTGTTGCAGTGGGTTTTGGATCAGTGAGTTATCCCCCTGCCGCTGTCTGCTTCTACCTAGCACTCTCACACTTGAGTGCTGTGTTTCTTGGCTTTGTGCCCATGGTTTTGTTTGCTTACCAACAAGAGCTTGCCTTGTACAGGTTATTATGCATCCTGTCACTGCTGGGTGCACTTGAACCTGACACAGTCCCCAAGGGCGCAGTGGGAAGCGTGGGCTGGAGCCGTGCTCTCTTCTCTCCCGAGCCCTGGTTTCCACTGATGGTGGGTGACACAAGCACCTGAAAAGGGTGATTGGGGCTGCTGCCTGATGGTTTTAAATGTTGCTTAGAAACCAAACTCAATATTACCTAACTCCACCAGATCTGCAGTGCAGAACTCATTGCACAAGGGGAAAGGAGGTTTTTTAATTTTATTTTTCTACTTTTTTCCTTTTACAAGAAATAACTCACTTTTCAGCTGTTGGAGGAGGTAGTAATTGATCTAGAGCTTTGCAGCTTGCCTTCTGGAATGGTTTTATTCTTAATGTAGGAATAAAACTCTGTTAGGTCAAATACACAGCAATAAATACAAGAAGCACATTAGCTTTAATATATTGGATTATTCCACTTGATGGTGACGGGGAAAAAAACAAGATTTAATTCCCCTGGCAATGCAGGCAAAGAAAATCGCTTTCCTTGCCCATTTTTTTTTCTGTTAAGTCATTTTTATCTGTCAATGCCAGTGCTGCAGGCTTTGACAGGGTTTAATTTTACTTTTTATTTTTTTAACCTGGTGTGAAAGTAAGAAGTATTTTCTCCAAGTAAATCGTCCACAAATTCACCCGATCCCTTTTATTTCTAGCTGTTTCTACAGATTCCTTCTTTGGTGGGATGTGGGGAGCTCTGAGTACTGTCAGAAAAGTGGGGATTGTCATGAACTGGCAGGGTAGAGTAGCAGAGACTACTGCAGAGATTTGGCTTGGGTAACAGAGAGGAAACATCTCAGCATGGTGAATGAAGGACTGTAAGAAAGGATTTGCAGGGGGTAAAGCCTTCATAGCCAGAAAGCTTTGAAAAAAACCCAGGTGAATCTGGGACAGGAGTGATGTACGGGAGGGGAGGGGTCTGCTATAGGCAGGAGAAGGCGACTTAGAGTAGGCAAGCCTGGGTTGTGTGATTGGGGGGGGGTATGTGTGTTGGGTTTAAAACATCTCTCTCCTGCATGCAAATTGGCGAGAGAGACTGGGGGAAATAGCGAAGCAGGAGTCTCCATGTGGTTAACTGAGCCTTTGCACTACATTCATCTGTCCAGGCAGAGTTATCGCTCCAATAAGCAGGGCTCCTCCACCAGCACCTAGACTCTCTCTGATTGTATTTGTCTAAGATGAGAAAGACTTCACAATAATCCTGCTGGCAATTAATTGGCTTTTGTTCAGCAAGAGTGAACAAGATCTCATCTTAATCTGTTTCATTATTTCTCCTTGTATAGCACAGTCAACACAAGATTAGGTTTAATTTACAAAAAAATGCAAAGTCATTACTCATATCTGGATCAGGATTTTATCTGCTTCGTTTTGCAATGCTTCATGTGTCAATAGTAATGAGAGGAGCTGCATGGTGTGTGGTGAGGTGGAAATGGCACTGCTTGACTTCAGGACCTTTTGGAAAGATTGCAAGTAGCAGAGCTCTGATATCATCCTTCCTTTACTCCCATCTCCTGCCCTTCCTCAGAGAAGAAGCTTTGTGCTTGGGAAAACTATCCTCTTCCTGCAGGGCAGTGGGCCATGATGATCTTAGCTCTTGTCTCCTAACTCCTTATGCAATAGCAGCCCTGGGCATACACGTGGAAGAGAGCTATGGGAAGCCAAAAGGAAGTGTTGTGAGGTCCATGGCAGTACGAGCCAGAGGCGGGCTCATTTGATGCCAGCTGAGAGGCTGTGCCAGTTCCCTGTGGTGGTCAGTGTCTGAGGACATCCTGGTCCTGGCAGCGCAGGAAGGTCAAATTCTGCAATGCTCTGCGTGGCTGTGGACACGTGCACAGACCTGTGGGTTTATTTCAATTGCATTTCAATGCACTTACCTGTGAGCGCTCATACAATCCATCCCACTCACCAGGCTCCCCTTCTGCCCTGCCCCTGCCAGGCAGCTGGCTCACAGAGCACTTCACAGCATGTTCCCTGCCCCCTTGCTCTTCTAACCATGGTGCCTACACCTGCAACGTGCCCAGTGAGAGGCTTCTCACTGCCAAAACTTGCTCCCCTCCCTGGTTAGCGCTGAGCTCCTGTTCCTGCTGCAGTTAGATGTGTTCCCCCATGACCCGTCAGCTCAGTGAGCGCTCTTAAGACTCCATTGTTGCCTCCGCCTTCCTGGGAACACTGATTGCGCTGCGGTTAACGGGTCTGCCCAGATAGCAGCTCC
>VZTL01027282.1:7369-20143 GCA_013400535.1 Scopus umbretta | reverse complement strand
CTCCCCGGGACGGGCTGGGCCTTGCAGCCGCCCGGGGTGCTCGCCCCGCTGCCCGGCTCCCCTTGGCCTCGCCCGCTGAGCGCAGGGCACGGCCCCGGGCCCGGATGGGTTCCCCGCCAGCTGCTCAGCAGCAAGGTGGGGGAAAACCCAAACACCAAACCCGCGTGGTTGCAAGTGTCGGGGTGTTAGGTTGCCGGTTCGTCCCGGTCCGGCTGCCCGCCCTTCTCGATCGGCTCAGCCCCTGTCGCAGGGGAAGATAGGGTGTGTGCATCTTTGGGCTGCTTCCTTGCGCCTCACCGTGACCGTTGCTCTCCTGCAATTGTTAAAGAGTGTAATGCATAAAAAGGTTCACCGAATAAGGTCGTAGGGAATGGAGCTGTTCTTGTAAAGCTGCTTCACTTCTAAAAACTCTGATTTTCTTTGTTGGAACAGACAGGAAAGTTTATCTTCATATTCACTACTTAATACTTGTTTTGTGTCTGATACTCTTCGAGAAGGCTAATCATTTGTGTCTTCTACCCCTGGTTTGCTACCGAAGAGTTTGCTCGTTTACAACTTTGGAAGATTTTTCATGCTCAGCTTTAAGGAATTGTAAAAAGACGCCACTATTCTATCTTAAATGCTTCCATCTCCATTGATCGGTCTGTGATTCAGCACTTCCTTCGGCTTTTTCTTTCTGCTGCCGTCAAAGTCGTCTTTCAACTGGTCTTTGTTTTACACCAGCTGAAATCACCTAGGAGCCCTTTGAACCTTTTCCTGTCATCCTGTCGTTATCATCACAAAGTGGGTTGTGGTCTTAACGTACTTGAAACTGTCTTATTGTTTGTGGGAGGAAACACCCCCTCCTTCTTCATTAACTTCCTTTGGTAGTAATTTTTCTTGTCATTGTGTTCTCTTTGACCTTCCTCTCCTCCTTGCTACCCTGCTCCCTCCTCACTAAGCGTCTAAATACCCATTCTTCCTGACTGCCTCTCTGGCAACTGAGGTGGTCCAACTCTGTTGTTTCTGCCAAAAGGGAAAGGTTCTGTTCCCTCTTACTTCCACTTTGCCGCACGGTTATACTCTCTTATTTGTGCTCTCTCCAGTATGTGGTTCAAGTAAGTTTAACTGGATCACAGAGGAATCTGATAAGCTTCCGAGCTGGTGTGAAATCTTTGTTCTGTAATGAGGAGGGATGAGCTGAGTAAAGAGGACCTTTCCCCTCTCAACAGCAGTTGGTTATTTTATATAGACTTTCATGCACAACTCTGTAGTTTTCCTGGCACTTTTCAGGACAGCTTTTGGTCATGAGAGGTACAATGCCGTCCTACTTGATAATGCTTTGATTTTTGCTCCTATCATTTGCTTTGCATGCCAGGGTCTCACTTAACTAATTGCTTTTCTTTCATTTGTGGTGGCAGCTTTGCATCTTCCCATCACCTTCAAAGGTATCAAGGTAGATATTTAAATTGCTGCATGTAATTGTCAGATGCTCAAGAATTTTCTGACTTAATGTGTCACATTCATCCGCAGTGTTTTGGAGTGTGAACTCTTAAGGTAATGTCTTTCTGTGCTCTTATATGGTCCCTAACACAAGGGAAATCTACTCGTCATACATAACTTCCTCTATTATTATTGAACTTGATTATCTCCTCATCTCTTTCTTTTACTTTACTTATTTCTTTTTGAAGAGTTTGTCTCTACCTTTTTTCTCCTTTACACTGTTAAATGTGGAATTACTTTATGTAAATACCACTTGCTTATCATACTTCTTTGACTTATGACCTGTAGATAGGAGGCTTGTGGAATATCTCATCTTTTTCATTTTGCTATCAATTACTTTAAAGTCTGAAGTCCTCCTCAAACAAGTTGTGCCAGCTGTTACCAATCACACACTCAGGTGTGTGTTAAAAGTCACTAAATTATGTAAAGTGCTCTGAAAGCTGTTGAAATACAAAGCATTATTGGCTTGTCCTGCTTCACCTACCTTTTCTACGTGGTTTTTCTGCAACTCCAGATTGCCTTTTCCTTATCTTAGTGATGCTTTTAACACCTTTCTCTCATGTTGTGTCAGAGTATGACCAGATTTAGTGTCGAGATCTCTCCAGAAAAGTCAAATGCACTTCTAGTCTTAAAAAAACAAGAGTGTTTTTTTTTTTTTTAAACTTGCTCATTCCTGGAAGATTTGTATGTTGTGAACAGTCCAGTGTTTACTTTGCCTCTGTTACTGTGTTTTCTGTAAAAACTATAAGCTCTAATTCTGTAGATTATAAGAATGAACCAAGAAACAACTGAGGAATGCTGAGAACGTGGGAATACAGAAATGGGCTGTCTTGACTGGATCTTCCATAAGGTCGTAACCTTTACTGTCTGCTACACTCCAATATTTAAAATATTCTCTCCCTGGTATTGTGGCAAGTTTCAATCTTTTGTGGTTCTTGGGTACTTTGGTCCAGCTCTTTTCTTCCATTCCTTTCACCTACAGTCGGTAGTGAAGCAGCAATGTGTTTTGCAAGTGGCTGGATACAAATGTTAAGTGCTTTACCTCTTTTGCAGGTGCTGTTCTTTGGATTTGGATGGCTGTTCTTCATGCGTAAGCTCTTCAAGGATTATGAGGTGAGAAGGGGCCTTTCATTACAGTTCTACATCTTAAAAATTACTCCCAGTTATAGAAGTATTTTAAAAACTGCATCTGGCCTTTTTCCTCTCTTTAAGCCCTCTTATCTTATTTTTAATTGTCTCTGCAGTTGCTTTATTTTTCATTTCCTCTTGTGCTTCTGTTTGAAAGACTCCTAGATATCTGAGGGAGTGGGTTCTCCTGGGGCCAGTGAAAGTTTCCATATTGGCTACTGTTCAATAAATTAAAAAAAAAAAAGTGGAGGAGGCACAGTGATAATAGGAAACTATTTTGCCTTTTGCTTGAGTAAGCCTGCCTTATGTAATGGTAAAATATTTGAGACAAAATCAAGTTCAGTGGTTAACTTTAAACTCAGTGGGGTGTGTTCATTGTGGCTGAATTGTTTGTGAGGATTGGATGGGATAAAACTGTCACGTTCTCTTACCCCTGGAGGGGTATGAGAGAGTGTAACCTCAGTCAGAGATGGCTTAGTGCAAGCCAAATTCAGACCCAAAAAATTTTTTGCATATGGATCTTATTTTTAAACTTAAGGTTAAGACCACAGAGCTCTGTTAGCAAGGGTCTGTCATTAGTCAAGCTGACATAGGGCATTGCATGCTTGACATCCCTTCTGTGTAGGCATCTCTGTTAAAAGTGCCAATAGCTGCAATTGGTGTAATCCTGAGCAACTTATGAGCTTGCCCGCTGTTCCTAGCAGGCTGTTGGTTTCTTCCCATTTAGATAAAGGGCAAGGTGCCTTGAAGCAAGAGACCCAGTTGTGTGCCGTTGTACCTTGTCATTTGATGTTACCTGAGGGATACCAGGATGCCATTCTGGGAATGGAAATGCCTCATGTCTCTGGCTTGTTTTCTCCGTTGCAGGTGCGGCAGTATGTGGTCCAGGTGATCTTCTCTGTGACTTTTGCCTTCTCTTGTACCATGTTTGAACTCATCATCTTTGAGATTTTGGGGGTGCTGAACAGCAGGTGAGTCTGGGAGCTCCCTCAAGGACTAGCCTGCCTTGTGTTCAGCTGCTTCAGTCCAACTTCTAAATGAATGGTTAGATGTGGATTGGGGAAATCATGTGAGGAAATTATCAACAGTGCAACAAAGATGTTTGAGCAGCAGGATTTGTTTATTTGACTGTTGTGGTTTAACCCCAGTTGGCAAGTAAGCAGCACACAGGCGCTCGCTCATCCTCCCGCCCTGGTGGGATGGGGGAGAGAATCGGGGGGGAAAAAAAAAAAAAGTAAAACCTGTGGGTTGAGGTAAAGGCAGTTTAAAAGGACAGCAGAGAAAGAGAAAATAATAATAATGATAAAAGAATATACAAAACAAGTGATGCACAATGCCATTGCTCACCACCCACTGACCGATGCCCAGCCACTCCCTGAGCAGCAATCACTGCCCCCTGGCCAACTCCCCCCAGTTTATGCACCGAGCATGATGCCGTATGGTATGGAATATCCCTTGGGCCAGGTTGGGTCGGCTGTCCTGGCTGTGCCCCCTCCCCGCTTCTTGTGCCCCTGGCAGAGCATGGGAAGCTGAAAAGTTCTTGACTGGTATAAACACTACTTAGCAACAAACTAAAACATCAGTGTGTTATCAACATTATTGTCATCCTAAATCCAAAGCACAGTACTATGCCAGCTCCTAGAAAGAAAATTAACTCTGAATTAAGCTGAAACCAGGACACTGACGGAACATGAGACTAGAAGCCATAAGCTCCTCGTTTTCCATGAAGTTGCTATTAGTGTGGTCTCGGTCCTTAGGGCAAGGCTTTAGTCTTCAACTTTCTCCATTTGTGAAGTTAAAAGAAATGGTTTCTTGTTGTGAAGCTTAAGATCATGCTGAAGAGCACTTTTCGGATGTTAAGGACTATAGAAACTATAAGCCCTAGTTTTTCTGTGGTGGTCAGAGCAAAGAATAAGATGTGAAGCTAATTATGGAGTAGAAAACTACTTCTATAGTAATACAGTATTTGCGAATCAAAAGCACGTCCTCTCTTGACACAGGATGAGGACTTCTACATAACGGAGATGTTAAAAATTGTCTACTTCAGAAGTCAGTAGGAAAGAGAAGATAGAACAGTAACACGTAAAGGCTAGCTGGGTTTCCCATTTATTCTCTCTCATCATACTAGTATAAAAGAGCAGTCAAAGGAGTTGAAAGGCAAGAAGTTCAAAACTGGTGAAAGGTAATGTTAGTTCTGACTGTATGTTATTAATCTGTAGAACTTGCAGTCAGAGAGATCACTGAGGAGAATGCTTTTATAAGCTTCAATAAAGGGCTGGACGTCAATATAAGATGAAAATGTTTGCCTCTGAATTAGCTAGGAAAAAGTGACAGGGATCCTCACAATTTCTCCTTCCCTGAGGCGTAAAGAGAATATGAGTTAATGTTGGGAACAGGACATGTATTTTTCTATTCAAGCTAAGTGAAAAGTCAGTTCAGCCAAGATGAGTCTCATCTGCGTTTGACTAATCTCCTTTGGTCAGAGGAGTGTTGATCATTTTGATATATTTGTGCATTTTTAAATTCTTGCTTTGCAGTGTCTTGCACATGAGACAACTCACTTTGAAGTGAAACGTTGAATTATGAACATTAAATATTTTTAATCTTTTAAATTTGAATTAGCCTTTTTTTGACTCAGCCACTCATTACAAAATTATTTACTGCTTATACTTAGTTTTGATTTACTGTTCAATTAGATGAGCAGTAAATCAAATGAGTCATGCTGCAACCAGCATTAGTTACCGTAGA
The DNA here is from genome assembly GCA_013400535.1 of Scopus umbretta. Taxonomy (NCBI): domain Eukaryota; kingdom Metazoa; phylum Chordata; class Aves; order Pelecaniformes; family Scopidae; genus Scopus; species Scopus umbretta. The sequence goes on along the minus strand of VZTL01027282.1, from coordinate 14,785 downwards.
AAATACAGAATTCGATAAAATCGCTCAATGTGTTTTTCTGTATAGTTGTTAATTCTGAAATACACATTCTTGAGCTCTATTAAAAGCCAAACCAAACCCCTAGAACAACCAACGCCCTGCCCTTGCCAACTCAAACAACAAGCAAAATCCAGAATATTCTGTATGCTAGGCCAACATTATCCAATATTCGATGTAGTTGAAAGGATTGCATTGACATGCGATTGTCTCTGAGAAATTTGTTGTATTATGGTAGCATGCTAACCAGTGTTTTGGCTTTATTTTAGCTCTCGATATTTTCACTGGAAGCTGAACCTGTGTGTCATTTTGCTCATCCTAGTTTTCATGGTACCCTTCTACATTGGTTACTTTGTTGTGAGCAATATCAGATTATGTGAGTACTTGGTTTATGGCAGTGGGGCTGCTAACTTGAGATTACGCGTGCAAATGAGAAATAACTTTTCTGAGGGAGGGAGATGTGTTGGTCGCTATCCCCATAGGTCCCTCCTTCCTCTGGCTTTCTTCCGGCTAGGTAACTGCTCTTTGGAACTTAATGCTTTAGCATGAACTGCTTATTGAGCAGTTAGGAGGTACTTTACGTGACCCCAACAAATGCAGCTTTTCTTTATGGATTTTGACAAAGTTGAGCACTTTAGAGTAACGTTACTGGAATTTGTTCCTTTACAATTTTAAGCTTGCAGCCAAACCCTGGAACCCTTGGCAAGGCTGCGTTGTTCTGCTAGGGGGTAAAAGGAATAAGGCAAAGAAGCTCAATGAATTACCCTTGAGGCAGAAAAGCTCAATAAATTACTTCTGCTTTTTTTGCTTACTACTGTCTGGATGAGGCCTCTTCCATGCGTTAATGGACATTTACCCTTGAGCTGTTGATACTATCTGCTCTTTCGTATTAAGCTTAGGCATGTAGGTTGGGAGTATTAAATGTGTAGTGTTGGCATGAAGACGAAGTTTCCAAGTTTTGTGTTCAGGGTCACACGAGAAAGATGCAGCTAAGTGATCCCCTGTTCGTAAGGCAGTCCGCTTCATACATCTGCAGGGAAAAGCCGAAGCGGTGTTGTGGCTGCATTAGCTCATAGAAGCGGTGGTGCCTCAAATAGCTCGTTCTGTAGGAAATGAAGGGGTGCACACTGCTAGCTGTAGCTCTGTCAGGTGACACCTGTTTTGGCCACCTGTGCTCAAAGCAGCCTTTGGACCAATGTAGCAATTTTGCAAGCTAGAAAAAGCCCTAAAGGAAGAATTTATTTAAAATACTGTTGTTTTTTTCCTCCTCTCCGTTAGTGCACAGACAGAAACTGCTTTTTGCATGTGTTCTGTGGTTGACATTCATGTATTTCTTCTGGAAGTTGGGGGATCCATTTCCTATCCTCAGCCCAAAACATGGTGAGTTTCACATTCTTGCTTGTTCCTTCCCTTCTAAAAATAGGCTTTGTTATCTCACTGTTATCTTGGAACTATTGTTATGTTATCTGATCTCTACAGCTGGGATTGTAGAAAGTAGTTCTTGCAACTAAGCATCTGCTCTGCTTTGAAATCTGCAATCTGAAGGTTGTCAGACTGACAGACATGGGTGGATACATCTGAATTATTTGCATTAGTTTTCTTCCAGTACCACAGGAAAACTTTAGGGAAGTGAGTGAGTCCTAACTGAAGCTGGGTATGTAAGAACGCAGGTGCTTTTTGAGGACACAAAAACTTCATCTCCAGAAAAAATCAGTGACAATTTTTATTCACTTGTTTCTTTTCTTGTGGACGCTAAGGCTAATTTTTTCGAGAAGAGAATTGACAACCAATCCTTCATCTGACTTTTTTCGGTCAGATTATTGTTCCTTGTGACTGAAATCGGATCACTTTAGCGTAGGTGTTGACAAAACATTGCAGGGTGCCTAAACACCAGTGCTATATAGACTGTAGCCAGCAACACATCTGGCAGTGCGTGCTAGCTTTGGTGCAGCTTCGTACACCGTGCGAGCCCAGAGACAGTGCGGTTGTATGGTACTAGAATGTGATTTCGTAAGTCCTGCTGGATACCAGTGCTATTTATGTGCAGAATTAGCTTGGGTATCTCTGTGTTGCAGTCATGGAACCGAGAGTATTTGTAGTGTAGAGATACTGTCTGCCCTTGGGCTAGTTTGGGTCCAGCAGAGTTTGTTAGCATGTGCCTAACTGTATCGAATCCTTCAGGCATCTAAGTGTGCCGAAGGATTATAACACTGTAGAACCAGACTATTTGTCACCTGGGTTTCCTGTGTAACTTATGTTGCCCTTAGCCCCCAGACTGGAAAATTGTTTTTATGGTGTTCTCAACAGGTGAAATTCAGTCAGTTTCACTCAGATTGGTGAATATCTCTGTCTGCATAGATAATGGTCGGCTTAAACTTTCTGTTCTCTAGGAGGCTACTTTACTCTGTGCTAATCTGTAAGAGGAAAAATTGAAGGATACCGACTGCTGTAGGGTCTGCTCACCCTTTCATCTGTGATCCTAAAACTTTCCTCAGAGAAACTGTGTATCTGTGTTTTGTAACTGTGTCATTTGCTACTGAAATACAACAGCTAGTATATTGTGCAGATCCCTCTGCCCAGTGTTTCATTGCCAAGAAAAACGTGTGAATTGCAGAAGATGCTTGAGTTGGCAGAATATAATAACCCAATGGGAACTTAGCCATGGGGTTTAGGTAATCCTCTTCAGATCACTGAAACGCTTCTGTGAAGCTGCGTAACAACTGCAGATTTCCAGAACTGGTAGTGTGGTGTGCTTTCTACTTTTAACTTCGGCTTTACGGGGTGATACCTCTATTAAACAGTTGTATGGTGCCTTATCCTGACAGGTGTAGACATAAGGTTAGAGCAAAGGATTCTAGGCTTTTTTTTTCCCCTGCTGTACTGCTAGGGTGCTGCTGTCCTGCATGTACCGACAAGGCTGCTGCGGGGCTTTGTTGTGTGGTGGTGGCCCAATTCAGACAGGTAGGAGGATCCTGTTTGGAGGGACACATGACAGGAGGCCATGCTTAATGAGCCCCTCATGCTGCGGTATGTTACCTGTAGTGCCTTTCTCAGTGTGCCCTGCCCTGTTCACCCGCATGTACAGTGGTGTGCTGCAGCTGGGGAGTTGTGCTGACAGCGGGGCCCTTTGAAGTACCTGTACTGGCATCCTGTGTCAGGGGGTGCCTTGCCTGGGGAATGTAATGGCAGTGTGCTGCAGCTGGGAAATGCACCATCAATCTGGGCTCCAAGTCAGGAGCCCTGGTTGGTCTGCAGTTGGTTTAATAGGCTTGAGTTTGGGAGCTCGTAGTAGAAGGAAGGTTATGCTTTACTTGGTTACATACTAGTATTCTAATAACACTCTTTATCTGAGTTCATAAAACATTCCTTTTTATCTGACCTGATCACAAGAGTAGAGTTGCCATGAATGTGATGGGGGAGCACTGCTTTAACCAGTGGAATGTCATGTTATTTTGAAGGCACCTCCGCTGTCTGACTGTGGGGCAAAAGGCCAGTGTATTGTAGCACATTCTGTAGCTGGTGTAAATCTCTATGCAGCTGCACATGATTGGGTGTCTCAGTCTGCCTTTGTGAAGTTTTTTTGCCTTGTTTTCATCATTTATTCCCCTTCTCTGAAGCATGAAATGTGGCTTGGCGCTTGGCCATCTCAGCTTTGCAATCATGTAAGCTCCAAATGTGCTGTGTGTGGCAGCTGCTCTGTAACTAGCTCCCTAAAAAGTGAGTGATGTTTAGTAGCACATGGCGCTGTATCCTGAGAAGATGGGTTGAGGTCTGTGTTTAATGGCTGAGAAGAATAACTGCAACTTCAGTGCTTGGTATTGGCTACAGCACAGGCTTGATGTTCGTGCTGTATTATATGCATATATGTTTTATATATTAGACTTCACTTGGTGCTCAGGTGGAATGCCTTGTTGGTGGTCACCTAAACAATGTGTGTGCATCCACAAGATGAATACTGAACAGCCAGGAGCAGCGTAAGCTTCCCATGGTGTCATAACTCCACTGTCCTATAAGCACAAATTGTGTCTGGTCTGAAGGGGTCACTTGTAATGACAATTGACAGGGCAGGGCTTCCTCTCTACAGTCCAGACACTTTAGGGCCAGTTTGCCAGGACTGACTGGTTCGCTAACTCTAATCCTGGTTTTTGCAGAAGTGGCTTTGTGGAAGATGCCTCCTTTATAGTGTCTGGTGGGTGAACTGTGTTCCCACCACAGCAAAGTGCAGTCGCTAGTGTTTTACTAATTTAGAAAACAAAATGTTGACTGTTAGTCCCCTCCAGATTTGTCTTAAGCTTCTTCATAGCTAGAGTTTCCCATCCCTGTTTTTAAGCGTGGTAATGTGCTTTCTGAGGGAGACTTTCTACCCCTTTCTCTTCGTAGTCCCTGTCTGTACTTAATATTACCTCTGGTTGTTGCAGCGGTAAGGTAGTTTGATTCATTAAGCAGCTCTGTATGTGTGTTCTGTTATGAAGGTGCCAAGTGTGGAGCAGAGGGAGGAGAGGAAGATTACTAATGCTGTGTTTGTCCTCTCCCAGGAATCCTGTCTATAGAACAGCTCATCAGCCGTGTGGGTGTGATTGGGGTGACACTCATGGCTTTGCTGTCAGGATTTGGGGCTGTCAACTGTCCATACACTTACATGTCCTACTTTCTCAGGTAACTGCAGCATTCTGAAATATTTTGTCCACCTTTTTGAGATTATTCTTTGGCTTTTCCTGTGGCGTTGATTCAAGTTTTTTCATAACTTTTTTCCTGAATCTAGCTATTGCCATGTCTACGTGCTAGAACCGTTTCCATTGCTGAAGCATGTTCTACTTGTACAGGCTTCTCTCTTCTTTGTTTCATGGGCATGTGCATATTTCCTCTGAAATGGGATAGCAGGTCTAATTGGGTGTTGTCATTTTGCAGGAATGTGACAGATGCGGATATTCTGGCTTTGGAGCGACGACTCCTTCAGACTATGGACATGATTGTTAGCAAGAAAAAACGGTGAGAAAGCAGCAGTAGCATGAAATGATTTGTTTAAAGGGTTTTCAGTCAGTATGGTATAAGATGGTTCTTGAAATTACCCAAATTATTAGTCCTGTCGGGGCTACATGTTCTGGTGAAACAGGTGGCTGAATTGCATTGATCTTTGTGGTATTTCCTTCTGGCCCTGATACACAACTTCATTTTTTTTTTTTTTTTTTCCCAGACGTGTGCACTAAATTGCACCCTTTCTTACTGCAGTGGCACAGATTAGGCTTCCAAGACAAATTGTAACTCTCTGATGGCAGCTTGACTAGTCTGTAAGATGGGCACCTTTTTCTCCTGATGAGTAAGTGACCCTTAAGCTACCACAGCTGGCTCTCTTGCTGGCGGTTTCACTACAGCAGTTGTCTCATACGTACTGAGCGCGCTCCTGCTCTGTGGAGCTGGTGTTTCTTGGTCAAAACTGAAGCAGGCTAGCGTGCTGGTGTGGAGTCAGCAATATTCTTGCAAATGGCAAGGTTTACATTACTTAGGCTTTGCAAAATTGCGAAACTTTACTAATGTGAGCGCAGTGTAGCGCACAAGCGTGCCGTCAGAATTCTGCTTTTGTTGGTTTAGCTTGTTCCATGTACACCAAACAAAAAAGGTACTTTTGGAAACGATGTAATTTTATTTACACTGAAAAGATTTTTGTGTGCTGTTACAAATTGCATATTACATGCCTTACTAGTTGTGGGGAATAAATATACTGTAATCACTTTGAAGGTTTGACTGTCTGATATTGAATTCTCACAGTAGTCCCCCAGACTTTCCTTCTGGTGCGCTAATGTTTTAATGGGACCTTTTAATGTACAACAAGGGAGCTTTTAGGTAGTCTAACCTTGCTGAATTATTCACCAGCGTGCATATCTGCTGGTCAGTATTAGCATATGAAAGTGTAGTTAAAGCATGATTTTGAAAATGTTAAATAGTGAACAAATGTTAACTCAGTATTTGTGGTCATGTGTGAGATGGTAAGTAGGGAGAAAATTTAATTATTCAGGTTTATTTGATTTAAGTTACTAGGAGTGTACTAAAATACTGGCTTTGTTAAAATATATTGTGTAGTGCTGCATCTGACTGTGCTCTTTTGTTTTGTCCTCTGGTCCAGGGAGGGTGATGTTGGGGTAAAAGTGGGGATGTCTGGGACTTGTAAATGACTAGCACTTTCTTGCCTTCCTATGGCCAGAAAATCTCCTTAGTATAGGAACCTCCTAACAGTTATGAAGAGCCACATAAATTGTGTTAATTGCTTGGGAATTATACTGAAGTTCATGTATTTGTGGTTAAAAAAAACCCAACCAACCAAAAAGATCCACAAAAAACCCCAACAGAAAATTAACCAAAAACCCCCCAAAACTGTGTAGTCTCAGAAATGTGCAAGAAATGGCAGAAGCTTGAGTTCTATAGATCTTGTTTTCTTTTTGCTTTGACAGGGAGCAGTGGCTTGCATAAATGGACTTATTTGCTCATATAAAGCAGAGCTTAAAAAGTTAGATTTGTGTCCGTCTGAATGTAATCCAAATCATTTGGCAGAACAAGCGGTAATAGCAGTATTTTAAAGCATAGGGTAAACGCTATAGTTCCAAAAACTATCAGTTACTTGCTGGCCACCTTTTCAGTACTACTCATAACTCGGAACTTTTCAATGCACACAAGGGTTATAAGGCAATAGAACATAAAGCTTTTTGGTTTTCTTTGCTGATCTGGGTATTTCTTCTCATACCAACCCTTATTCATATTGGCTTCCTTGTCAGTAGGAGATGGTTGTTGAAAGTTGTTTCCCCGTTGCTTTTTGCACAGGAATTGTTGTTCTCTCCTTCCTGAGTGTAATCAAGTAAAGCCTTATGGAAACTTGCCTCTAAGGTTGGCAGGTTCTTTATACTCATCCTTGCAGGTATGACACAGCTAAGCCTCAGGTTTGAAAAGCCTAGATTCTGTGACGCCATTGCTTCATTTTTCTTCATGTTAGAGTCAAATCAGCCTATCTGGCATAGGTATATCGCATCTACGCAGGCAAAGCATGTGGGTTTTGCCTGTGGATCCTTTCTATGAGGTCTTCAGAACTCTTAACTACTGTGTGGGTACAGAGATCCTTGTCACAGCTCAAAAGAAAAGATTTGCCTTTGTATGCTTATAGTCTTGTGCTTCACCTTGACGTAGCTGCATTTTTGCGGCAATGCTGTGGATCACTTTGGATGGAATGTGTAAATCGGGTACTGGGAAGAAAGCAAGGATTAAAAATGCTATTATATTTGGCAGCTATTGGGATGAATTGAGTCATTCTAAGATCTCTGTTACTTGTAGTCTGTGGCCATATGTGCTCTTACGTGTATTATGTGTGGTGCCCCAGGGGTGTTTCTTTTGCTGGATGTGAAGGGGGAGTGATTT
>VZTL01027277.1:39196-50403 GCA_013400535.1 Scopus umbretta | reverse complement strand
CTGGCGCTTTTCCTTTGTGTGTTGGCAGAGCTGATGAGCTCAGGCAGAAGGGTAAGAGGTCCATCGTTCCCCTAAGCATCCTTATGAATGTTGCTCAGAGGTAACGGGACTCGTGGTACAGGTGTGCGCTCAAAAAGTAACAGGCCTGTTCACTGGAAATTTCCTCTTAACTTTTAAGGTGAAAGGAGTTTGTGAGCAGTCAGACACAAGCAATTTGTGGTACTGAAAAGTATTGACAATCTGCAGGCTAGATCCTGGCTGAAGATTAGAAAAGAGAACTAATTTTACTTCCAAGCAAAGATCTGTACCCAATGCAAGTAATAATTTAGAAGGAGATTCAGTTAAAAGAATGGGATCAGCTGTGCAGTCAGTTGCATTTTATTTACATTTTACAGGACAATGTTTCAAGTAGCAGTGTGAATTTTGAGCATGTCTGAGATGAAAATGCTACAGCATTAGTAAGCAGATGTATGAGCTGCTCTTTTCACAGAACCAATTTTATTTACATAAAACTACCATCAAAACAATTAATCGGCTGTCGTGTGGTGATCAGGACTGGTCTTGCCAAAGGATTTTGCGGAGTGATGTGCCTCTCCTGTAATTGTGTTGGGTTTCTGCAGCATTGTGCTGTGCATGTGATTGAATGCTATGGTGAGAAGACAATACCTGCTTTTTTTTTTATCTCTTCCTGCCCCTTCCTCTTCCTAGTGATAATTTATAGAGTTGATGGAGAGGGAGGTAAATGTTACTGCCTTATTAATGGGAACAATGCTCCTGTAATTTGAGCCTAAATGCTTTTTCTTCACTCATAGTGAGACCAAAAAACCCTGGAGACACTCATCCAGCAAAACCCCTTGGTCAGATCTGTGTGCCAACATGAACTCATACTTTTCTTTGACGTGCTGCTGGGCTGAGTGCGTGGGGAGGCAATTTTGTCCCTGGCTCCATTGTTGTCCAACTGCGGTGTTTTTTTCCTCAGGGAAGCGAGGTCTGGAAAGTAGAGGAAGAGAGGCATTGACTACTATTCAGGGTAGAAAAAAAAATATTAGTCAGTCTGCAGACGTTTCAAGTGTTGATATTGAGCCTGAACAAAAGGCTGATGTGAGAACAGACACAGTCTAATGTGTAGCTCAGGGTGCTGTACCATGAAGGTGTCCAGACCACAACTGTTCATCTGCTCCATTTCCACTGTGTCTCTTTCCTCCTCTTGCATTTTGATGGTGGGAAAGAATTTTTTTTTTAACCTATCTGTAGGAGAAATGTCTTGTGTCCTTTCTCTTGTCCTACCGTCTTGAAAAGCATGCCCTCTGGTTAGGAGGAATAAAGTCCTATTTAATTAAAGATGTGCTGTTCCCCTGCTGCATAACGTTTGCTTGGGCTTAAGAAAGGGCACTTCTGAGAGTCATGTGGAGATGTTCTTTGCACACCTGACTTTCAAACTGAGGCATTATGCTGTTTGATCACTCACTGTTTGCGTTTTACTTAGCAAGATGATAGTGATGAATAAGCTATCACTCAGTAGAAGTATATATCTTAGTACATCTAATGTGGCATAAGCTTCATTAATGTAATGTAAGTTGTATTACAGATTTTGTTTAAAATTTTCTTTTTTCATGCCCTCTCTGTTTACCTAATGGGTTTTTTTTGGCTTATGCATTAATGATTGACAAGATTAATCTCTCAAAGGAGGAAAAAAAAAAAAAAGCAATGCTGTTAGAGGTCTCTGCCTCTGAAGAGTGAGCTGTGTATCCACCCTGTTCAGAGCAAAATCCTGCCCTGTCACCTAGGTGCTTTGGTGTGATCCCTGTCCTGGTAAGCCAGCACAGGGGAGCTCCCAGGTGTCCCACAGCTGAGCTTTTGGCAGTGCAGTCTGGTGTAAAGGTGGGAGCAGAAGCAGAAAATGCATGTGGTGGGTGCACAGCAAAGATCTGGCTTTGTGCGGTTGGGTGTTCACACAGAAGGTAAGCTGTAGGGCTTTTAAGAAACTTCTAGCCTATTTAGGGGCAGGGGGGAAACCTAGATGGCTTATTAGTTTAATACTGAGTACACTTGACTTGCTCTTTTTGTTCTCCTGTGGGGAAAATTTCTTGCTACTGCTTAATATGAACCAAAGCCTTTGAGCCACCAGCAACAGCTTACCCTCCTGCTACCATGGTTGCAGTAAGTAATTATAGAGGCTTTCAATGCCCTCTAATTAAATTTATGAATTAAGTATTTCCCACCAGCATTTATATTTACATCTCTAGGTTTTTTGGATTGCCTGAGAGTAATGCAGAGCAATAGCAAAATAAAGGAAAAGGAAAATACTTCAGATGGTTTCTGTGCCTTCTCTTTGCAGGGCGTTGTCCCTCTCTGGTTAGCAGGAGGTTAGTCCCTATGAGAGGCAGTAGGGTTGCTTGGAGCCAGGAGGGTCTGTAGATGTTCAATTCTGGTCCTCATCGCTTCAAAAAAGCAAAGGCAGTTTGTACTTAAGTGTCCCTGCATGTTCTGGCTACTTAAATTATAAATGTGTTTTCCTGTTTTATCCTGGCAATTTGTTCAAAACTATATGTGCTTTTGTGTTGGTTTCTTTGATGTCCTCCATTGAGCCTAAAGTGTAGGAAGGGAAGAATTGGTAAGGGCCAGGAAAACATCTGAAACTCGCTTCCACATGCAGGCTTATATCATGGACCAGTACAGTCATTAACTTAAACTACCGTTATCTGCCAAGGCCCTGTAACTGGAGGTGTGTGTCCATGAAAGAAGAACTGCTGGGAGTCAGCTCAGGAGGAAGATTTCTTGCCAGATGATTTAAAGAGCATCTCAGAAGTCATCCAGATGTCATCCAGGACATGGTTTAGTAGACATGGGGTTTTGGGTTGATGGTTGGACTAGATGATCTCAGAGGTCTCTTCCAACCTTAATAATTCTGTGATTCTATGATTAAGTGCAGGAGCCTGAAAAATGTGCTCAGGAGGGATTGCCATGAAAAGAGCTTGGAGGCAGATGGACCATCCTTAGTACAGGCTTTTCTGGTGGATTGAAGGATCTTGCTGCCACATTTGAAAGAGGGGGAGGAGGTAGCCTTTATTCATCAGCCTGAATTTTTGGGGTCCTTTGTGTATCAGCTAAGGCTGGAACGTGAGACTTCTGCCAGAATGGTGTAAACTGCAATAGACCCAAGCTTGCAGCAAGTGAGACAAGCTCAAAACCCTTCTGTCATTCAGGAGTCAAACAGTGGATCAGTGCTCTGAGCTTCTTTGATCTTTAAGTGTCTCTGAAACTTTCTTTCAAAAGGATGCAACTCTAAATGATACCTGAAGAAAAGCAAGCTGTTGCAATTCGGTAAATAGCAGTGTAAAGTGCATGTGCCATTGATTTACTGAGCCCATTAACTGAGAAGGATACTCGGTACTTTCTCTAGCTTATACGCAATGAAAACAGGTGAGGAGTCTTCTAAATCCAACTGTACGAGGTCCTGCCCATGCCTGTTGTAAGAGTGTCTGAAATAAATGAGTCCCCAGCGTCAGTAGTTTGAGCTGTTGAGTCTAGGTGATGGCTTGCTTGGAGATACCTTGAAGTGTTCAGCTGTCGTGGTCCATAATCCATGTAGAACACCTCTGTCCAATTTCAGATTTCCTGATTTAAATTTCCTCAGCTTCTGATCTTAGTGCAGATAGCTTTTGCATAGTAAGGAGAAAGCAGCATCTTACATGGATACTAAACTTACACTCACCTATAGAAAGGTTCCTCTGCCTTCCCCAAAAGTGTTCTAATGAACTGGCAGGAGATAAATCTTGCCTGTGACCCTTTGTGGAAGCAGGCAGAGATGCAGTTGATTGCAGATAATCAGCAAATCTGAGCTGACAACAATTTTTCTCTTCTTGACTTTCTTTGCTGACACCGGTGTCTGTGTATGTGGGTTTCTTTGCTTGCTAGCTTTCTCCTCCCAGCCAAACTTGGTCCTCCTATGTGCTCTGGTTAGCAGTTTTTAGTTAGTTTTATGTTTCTCACCGCTTTTTCCTGTGTGTGGTTCACTGGGACATGTGTGATTTCTTTTCTTGGCTTGTTTTCAATAAAAAGAAATTTCATCAAAGAAAAAGCTTAGTTGCTTCTAACACAGGTAGATGCATGGTGCACAACCATCCTGGTAGACACCTGAGTTGTTTTACATCCATGTACAGAACACACTTCATCCTTCCCTACCTCTTCTACCAAACATTTGTGGCGTATTTCAGTTTTGACAGGGCTCTACTTGCTGTTATCTTTTTGTCCCGCTAATTCTGTTGTTCGTTTTCACAGGGCTCGTTTGGCAGATACTACTAAAATGCTCTGATTGCTGTATGTCCTCTTTTATTCTGATTTCTAGGTACCCAGAGGGTGTTTCTTCGGGCTACTAATATCTCTGATGCTTGTGTCTTTATTCTAATTAAGGATTGCTTTTTTTGGTGTAACCAAGCATTCCCTCATTTTCTTCCCTTTTCTAACCCTCTCCCCTTCCACCAGGATTTCTGGCAGGTACAAAGCAGACAGCATGTGCTTTGATTAGTTTGTGCTTCAGACCTCATAATATGCACTTTTCATGTAAAAGGGACAGTGTACGCTCAGCCCTTCTCCCCGCTCCTTTAATAAATAATCCTGAATCCTCTCCTTGATCCTCAGCCCAAAGGATTTATTTCAGAATATTTAAATTTGGCTTGTTAAGTGTACAGTCCTCAGGGTAGCCGTTAATATGTGACTATTAAGGGGAACATCTCTGAGCAAAACTCAAAGGTGTATCTCCCTGTCCTCCTATTTTCACGGTGTCTTTTGAGGCTTCTGACTTATTTTGCAGTTTGAAACTGCGACGGAGCTGGCTTTTTTGGAAAATGGCATTTTCCGCTGGAGGCCATGAAGTTAGTTTTATTCTGTGGGCGAGGATAGGCATTTCTCTGGCCAAATGCTGTGGGGGAAATACCATGTATTTGAATATGTGTAAGTTTGGGGAAGGTTATTTTTGCAAACTTTCTTGAGTTTTTCAAGTTACAGAACTTTAGGGTGAATTATATTAAAGAATGTTTTAGGAAGAAGACACTTAGATGCCATAGTTCATAAGTGGGTTTCTAGGAAAAGGAACTGGGAAAGCAGAGGGAAGTTGATTTAGTATTAGTAAGGAAAAAGGGAAAGGTACTCTGAATACTTGATTTGCCCTGTAGCTTTGTGCTGTTAATGAAATCCATAGGGCAAGTTAGCAAAAAATAAGCAGCTTGGTGATGAAGTGCCCTTACAGTGGGTGTATGCAGTCTTTTAATCAGAAGGTGGTTTATGGGATCATTTTTGGCTTTCATTTCTTTGATAGTTTTGCTGGCATTAGATTAATGTTTAATACTTAAGGGATACAAAACTGAGCCCTGTAAACTCTGTCCTTGGGTAATGTGGAATTAGTAGGGAGAAGGGGAGAGGGAAGGAGGATGGATTGAGCCGGATGGGAGGGAATGTTTTGGGAGATGCTCGACCTCACTGACTATAGAAGGAGGGCAGGTCTGGATGGGAGAAGCAGGTGAAGAAGAAAGGAGGAGTGAGTGAGTGGGAGGGAATGGTAAGATTTGTAGTTGTATCTTAATTTGTTTCCTCAAACAGTTTGTGAGTGTGATGACAATCTCTAGTTACATGACTACATGTGGGTTTTCCCCAAGCCCCTTTCTCATTAGGTAAGTGATTAGTACTGAGTGTGTGGCCCCAACCTCATTGCCTGAGCCAATGCTTAATACTTGCTTTCTATACAGGCTTACTATTTTCCTCGTGTACTTCCACACTGGCATTTTTATCAGAGGAAATGAGCAGCATGCATTATCAACATAATTAATTCATCTTGGTAATGCAGGCTGAGATGAGGGAAAGCAGTAACCCAATTTCCATCTGGAGACCTAAACAGTCATTTAAATTCAAAGGTGTCAAAAGTCAACTCATTTTAGAAGCTTGATTTGGGACACCAAGGACCTAGTTTTAATCCTGCCCCATCAAAATCCGGTGACAAACGCTGCTGCAGTCCTACAGATTGTGATTTCCCCCCTGCAGAGGACTGAGACAGCGCAGCGGAGGGAAGCAGAAGCGTAGACTGTCCCTTTTCCAAGGCATTTCCTATTTGCTTTTCCAGCAGGGGTTTCTCCCTTGCATGAGTGGGTCTGCTGCCTGCGAAGGGTCGGGAAAGTCTGTGTCTTTTATCTTGGTCATACAGAATGCTGGCCTTGCGTTCCAGGTGCCGTTTGTTTTGAGGGTGATGAATATTCACAGCCTTGCTGGAAGGAGGGAATGCAGATTTCTCTTTCCAGTCTCAGGAGACCACCCATAGTAGTAATTGCTGCCTAATTTCTGATTCTCTGTATGTGTCCAAATTCAAATTAAGAGGGAGAGAGAGTATGCAGAACAACTTCATCCATGTCCAGCTCTGTATTTTTGTCCTCCTGTGTATGTATACAGGTAAAATAACCAGCAAATCAAATGTTTTAAAAAACTCTTTATCCAAATATACTCTTGAAAGGTCATAAACTGCAGTATTTGTCTGCTAATAGTAAATTTTAAGCATTTTCCTATGCTACACTCACCCACCATGATTTGCCATGCAGAATCTGTTTGTGTTTGCTTTGTTAGTATGTAGACTTCATAATAAATTTATCTAGACCCACTAGAAATTATATTGTAAGCTTTTCCACTGCAGAAAGGTTTATGAGTTTCAGAAAATCCTCGTGCTGTTTCTGTCAGTCTTAAATGCTTTTTTTCCTTATTTACTGATACATAAAAAGTGATATTAAAAAAAAAATCCCAGGTAGTGCATCTAAAATGACTTATTTTGCATCCACGTTATAAAGCTAGCTTTAAAAAACCCTAAATGCTCTGCTCTCCCCCAAGTCGTTTTTTGTCCTTTTTTCGTAGTGTGGAGGGACCTCCCCTGCCTCTTTTTCCCTAAAGGGGTTTTGTACATCTGGGCTGAAAGGCTGCAGTTTTAAATCTGATTCTGAAAGCCTTTTCATTTCTTTATTTCAATTTTCTTAACGTAGGTAGTGATGTGCCAACATGAGTTATCAGGAAATCTCTAAATACACAGCTTTAAAGTTTATATCTTGGGGAAAAAAAACCAAACCAAAACAAAAAACCAAACACAAAACCAAATACAAAATAGTAAAAATTAAACATCTGCCTCATTTCAGAGCCTCCAGTCAAGCATTTTCATGCGGAGTTCAAAGCATTAGTGCTTTTAGCTACCATAGCAGGCTGCACTGCCTGCAGTTTTCACAGGCATTTCTTAAGGGTTTTCCCTTATCTGTCTTGTGTGATAGACTGATACAGAGCATGTGCCGCAAACGCATTAGTCAGCAAGTATCTCTGTATATGTTTCCCCAGCTTTTCAACAGCCCTGCTTGGGACGGAGCTGTAGGGGTCTGTGCCAGCACGACGCTGTCCTGCAGGCTCTGCTGGACCAGGCAGATAGGAGCCGTGTCGCTGCACATTTAAATGTTGCATAGCTCTAATGAGGTGGCAGATGCCAGCTAATATTTTTAAAGATGTCAAACAATATGCGTGGTAGGTGCTGAAGTGTTTAAAATGCATTAGTTAAATGGATCGTCCAATAAATTTTAGGAAAAGGTTTGTTTTCCCATCCTTAGAAAGATTCCTAATAGCTTTTTATTTATAGCAGTGCTGCCTAGTGATTTAAGCCCACGGTATCAAGCCATGTGCGAGCAGGTCCAATAGCCCATCATGTCTATGCGTACTGCTGAATCTTATGTGCCCAAGTACTAATGTGGGGTGGTTTTTTTCTTCTTAGATTTCATTTGTAGAGACACACGTATCCCAAAATTGCAATCATTTGGAGGGTCGTTTTTACCTTACGAAGCCAGAAAACTCAGAAACAAGGAAAGAAATTGTCTATATTGGGCAAACTTGTAACACAGATTTTTTGGAAGCTCTTACTGTGGAAAAGCGGCTATTTCTTTTTGACACTGAACATACAGCATTTTAACTTCTTTTCCTAGATGTCTACAGCTAAGCATGAAAGAAATACGCTAATAGGTGTCTTTTAAATGAGTTGCATAACTGAAGGTGGTCAGTTGGGACTGAAAGAGAATTGCTTTGCTGCAAGGTGACTTCACTGTTTGAAACATTCATGGTTTTGTATTTGCTTACACAATATTGGTAACCTCAAAATATTTCTTTTAAAAAGGAACAAACTGAGTATGATGGCATTTGTCAATAAAAGATGGTTATGGTTCATCTAAAATTCCTTACTAATTTACAAAAGTACTTTCTGGTTCTGGAGAAATAGTAATTATTTTGCATGCACTTTGATATTTATTTTGTTGTTGTTTTGGAAGCTGTAAGTCACTGTTTAGTGGTCATGTAAGGCTGATAAATTCCTGAAGCTTTGGCATATATAAGTACCAAGGTGATGTTGCAACATAAACAAGTTATGTGAATATATGTGCCGCAAGTGTGTTTTCTCCTCCAGATTGAAACATAAACTGTCGACTCCTAAGTGACTTACTGAGAATGTGTTCTTCCCAAAGTGGCAAATTAAATGCTGCTCATTAAGTAGTTTCTGAAATGCAAAATGAAGTGGAGCTGCAAGGATTTAGCTGATAAGGCTTTTCTAAATGCGCGTTAGGAATGCAGAGCAAACACCAGCACTGCACCTTGCGTCTGTCTCTGCCTTTGCAGAGGAGGCATCCCTTAACTTGCAAAAATACTCTTTTTTTTTTTTTTCAGATTTGCTTAATTAAGTATTAACATGTTTCACTCTTCACTCAGCCCTGGTAAAATAATTTTTAAATCCAAAATAAAGCTAATAATTGGTGAGAAATGGAAGGAATCGGTGGGGTTTTTTTTTCCCCCCAAATCCTTTGTACCTCGGAGCTGTACCACGTATTTGGCTCGAGAGAGGCTCCAGCAGTAGATCAGTTTTGGGGTAGAATATGTGAAGATCGTGCTATGTCTTCGGGTGCTTTGCTTGCTTGCAGCCAGCCCGTAACACAAGTCCGGGGACTTGCCTGCATATGGCATGCAACTTGGTTTTCTACAGCACACGGATCTGGGGGGGAGGTTGGTCACTGTTATTGGTATTTTCAACCCATGTTCTGGTGCTGTTTGTTGGACTTGGAGCCCCAGTTGGAAAGGGCAAATCAAGCTTTGTATTTTGAAATGCAATTACTTTTTTTTTTTTGTCTGCTGTTGATGTCTGGTATTGTAAGGTAATCTGCCTGAATGCCTGTAAAAAGTTTTTTTTCCACTGAGACTGGACTGGCGGCTTTTCACTGAACTTACACAGCCGTGCTTGTGCTGAAAGCAGTGGTACATTCAAATTTCTTTTTCTTTTTGTATGTTAATTTGGATGTTTGCTCGTTTGTGTGCTTGTTTAATATAAATCTACTGCTTGATTAAAAAAAATAAATTATACCTGCAAACTGTTTCCCATGGCTTGCTCACCCATGAATGCCGTTTTGAATGTTTTTTGGGTGTGCTGAATGATCTTAATCAATTACTCTGATTTTGGGGATGGATTTAACATAGGGAAAAAAAAATCTTAAATGGAAGACATTTGTCTCTTAACTGACCACTTTGAGCATTAGCTTGTGTTCAGATACAAAAGGGTGTGAAATGTGAAAGTTGTCCTGAAATTATGTATATAACTAATTTGTGAAGGTGACATGTCTCTGAAAGAGGCCGGAGTCTTGGAAAGGGGGTTTTCCACTCCATTTTCTGATCCCAGGCATTACCTTTCTGGCCATGAAGGGATGGTATAGTATGCTGGAAGGGAAGTAAGGTGTGGAAAAGAAGCTCAAGGTCTCTAGACGGTGGTTTTAGGTGTTAGTGGGGACTAACTTCGGGTTTCTCCAGCTTGAACTTTGAGGGGTTGCAACAGTCCATGTTGTGCGTTGTAAAGCAGGTAGAATGATTTTTTTTAAATTATTATTTTATTTTTTTTTCCTGGGGATCGTAATATAAATTTGTAGAATACAATGTTTAATGGTGGGGAACAACCCCTGAGAAGGATGCTTGCAGCCTTTCCCGTAATGGGGCGAGCTTCCCACGTACTTTGTGGAAAGCAATCAAACATGCAGCTTCTCAGTGAGCTGGAACAAAATAAATGGGAGAGTTTTGATTTTTTTTTTTTTTAAACTTCTGTCCTAGTGCTTCTAGGGCCGAGAGCCTGAAAATCTTATTTGTCAGGTCAGTTGCTATTGTAGCAACTTAGCTGCATGTTTTTTTCCCCTATTAAGATCAGTGGGAGAAATTCTCTTTCCTGTTAGCTGCAGGCAGGCTGGGCACCGTAGTGACCGTACATTCCCCTTCCTGAGGTTTCTGACAAGTAGATGCTGTGTAAAATAAAGAAACAAAAATTTTTACTTCGTTTGCTCAAAGTAAGATGCAACGGAGTAAATGCTTCTCCCTCCCATCTGTCTAAACCTTTGTATTTCAGAGAGCGATTAATTTAATAACTTTTTAATTATTAGTCTGTGGATATGCTTTTCAGCTTATAAGGAACACTTTGAGCTGTTTGATGCAGACTATGAATTTTAAGTGCAGAATAGAAACCCATAAAAAATTAATAAACCGACCTCTGGAACTTTTTGATGGGATCCTGTGAGTGGGTGAAGCAGGCTGCTAATAGCCAGTTTATGATGAACGCTGCTCAAGACAAGCAATCGGAGGAAGGGGCAATAAATCACACGAGCAGGTGAGATGCTGCTGGCAACACCGCCAGCAGCAATCACAGAAAACTGCTTGCTCCACAAATCCTGCCTTCAGTTTAAAGGAAAACCAGACGTTGTTTATTTGTCCTTAACATAAGCATCAGTGTAATTCTGCTTCGGATCCAACTTGATGGGAAGGGAAGCAAAAGCTGTTTTTTTAGTAAATGATACTTTAACCTGGTATCCCGTAAGCATAAAGAGCAGTTATCTTGCATAAAATGAATGCCATTAGCATGTTGTCTGCTGTTAGTGATTCAGCTCTTATTAAATTCCTGATGCTCTCCAGATGGTAAAGGACGAGCTACTGGAAGAGTTTTATTTGATCAGTAGACCTGAACTCTTCTTTTCCTGAAATTGTGTTGGGTTTTGTTTTTTTTTTGGTCGTCTATATGATTATTTTTGTCTCTTTTCTTGTGGTTTCTGAGCCAGATACGGGTTAAATTTTCATCTAAATTATTAGCTGAGCTCATCCCCACTCTGCAGTCACATACAATGGTGAGT